>JAPMOQ010052241.1:157660-178785 GCA_026543055.1 Argiope trifasciata
GCAAAGTTCCGTTTAAATAGAATAGACTCGTAGGACGCACTTAAAGTGATTTTACAATTCTATAGAACTGTTTTAATAACAGCGTCTGGACAAAAGCTACAACTGACAAAATTTTAGAAAAAGTGTGATGTCATAACAAGAATAAGAAAAAGATAAATCATATTTGCATATTTATTTGTTATTAGTTGGTACCCAGCGCGTTGCTGCCGCAGAGGAAATAATATTGGAAATAACTTTTGAAATCTGAAATAACTGTCTTGTTTAGTTAGGAATGAAAGAAAAAATAACATTTATTTTCGTATCGGAAATGAATACTATTATTGAAATTGAATGATATATAAAGGAGAAGTGTAAATAATATTTATTAAATTTTTTTCTTATTATTCAAGAAGTTTAGGAGTCTTGTTTTTGTTTTTCCGTCTTCAGCAGAAACAAATAAATTTCTTGACTTTCCGACTCGTGGTATTCAGCATACAACTTGTTATGTGAAAAACATGGTCTTTTTAGGTTCAGTCCGCACATTTAAAGTAATTGATCTTGTGCCTTGTTGTTGGTGATCGAGAATGCAAGTCGAATGGGGAACTGTAATCGTTTGAAATCAAAAGGAATATCGGAGGGAATAATGGGAATGCGTAGAGTGAGGACATCTTCTCCAATCGACGTTCCTTTAAGTATAGTTGTCACGCTTCTTGCCTCATATTGGTATTTTGATTCTAATACTCGTGATCAGGTAGCATTTGAACGTTGTCTGTCGGTTCTTGCCTCATGTTGATCTTGAGACTTTGAAACACGTGAATGCAATTTGTAAATGATCTGCTTAATTGCTCTCTTGTTGTTCCTCGTTTTTTTATGATTTGGTCAGTTTCCAGGCCTTGCGCTGTTAGATTCATTAGGTGACGAACGTATGAGAATATGCTTTATATCGAAGCAATCAACACGATTTACATTTGTATAATCTAAATATCATTTGTATATTCACTTAATAATTAGCGAAATTACTGTTTGCACTGGAAAATTTCCAGTATATATAACTTACCTTGAGCGGCATCGATAATAATTTTATTTTGTATGTGTGAGATCAACTCTGAATAATATGTGCGGTTTGCTTCAGACAAAATAGTGAGCGCTCTGAATGACAACATCCTGTATAGAAGACTATTCATTAATGAGTAGAAAAAAAATTCATCTCTTTCAAAGTATTTCCATTTCATTTTCCTCTCATTGACTGACATGAATGATAAAAATATTATTTTGTTTTGATATATGTGCGATTAATTCCGATGGTACGTGCTATTTGATTTTTATCAACTATCAATTTTAAAATATAGCCTTAGTGGAATTGCAAGCAATAACTTTTACCAAGTTTCATAGCAATCGGTTGAACAGTACATCAGCGCATAGGACACGATCAAACAAAAATTCATTTTTAAATAACAGATATGATAACTGTACTATGTTTACAACCTTCGCGCAAGCGCAAGTAATAATTTGACCAATTTCATAGAAATCGGTTGAATAGTACGGCAGCGTATATGGTACGAACAAACAAAGGCTTATTTTTATATTATAGATATGATAACTGTACTCTTTCTATAACCTTCATACTTATGCATGTAATGAGGTGGCCAAGTTTCTTATAAATCGGTTGAATAGTTCCTCAGCATAAATACGAACAATCAAGATTAATCAATTATTTTTATGGAATAAATTAATGTATTCTTTTAAAATTATAATTCTTGATGTTCTTTGTGAATTCTAAGGGAAGAAACTATTTTTTATATCTTTTGCAATTCGTTTAATATTCGTTCAGAATTCTTGAGAATAATGTTAGAAAATGAGATTAAAATAATCGATTAAGTACAGAAAACATATTTATGTCATAAATTTGTAGATATAGTTGAATTAATAATTTTTTATTTAAAATGATGAAAAAATTTGTGTACTCTAATATTTCCGGAAGATTTTGCAATAACGCTAAAATTTTATTAAGTTTTTAATTAAAATTTCATAGCTTAAATTTACCATTTTTACTGAATATGTTGTGTCTCCTTGGTGAATTATTTTGAAAATAATCCTTGGTTAATACATAGAATGTGTAAACAGATCTGAAATTATTTTTGATATATTAGATAATTGCAATATGCCTATAAACATCCCGTAATTGCAAATAGTAAGCAGTGAAAGTTTTATCGAAATAGAATGAGTGGTACGGCAGTGCATAAGGAACATACAGGCAAAAGTTCATTTTTATTTACATAGATATCACTTACGCTATTTAATAATCATTCAAAATGTTTTGTGAAATTATTACTTCAGGGGTTTATACCTTTTTCATGGGTATTCTATTCTATATATGTAGATGATAGTATAAAATATAAAAATAATTATTTATAAATAAATCTGTAAGAATAAAAAATGACTTTTTAAAATCACCTTTTAATTAATCTACTAAGAATCGGAATTTATTTCATTTTAGTTATAAAAAAGGTTTTATTCTTTATTTTATAATTTGTTATTATATATATTATGTATTTTTCAAATAGATGTTTTTTTGTAATTCATTATTAGTAATGTAACTTATCAGACATCATATTTAATAAATATTGAAAATCATTCAAAAACCAATCAATCGGGATGAGTTTTAATGAGTGTTTGTGTTTGAATTGAGAAGGAACTCATGTTATATCTTCGTGCTATCTTCTGCTCTCAAGTATCTTTTTTTTCTGTCACTTCATAATGGTAATGCAGAAGTATCAATTTATTAATTTGCCTATGCGGATTAAGTCTATTGGGATGGGGTGAAAAACACTTGTACGGACGGTAGGGAAAAAGATGTACTCATCCTACTAAAAGTACCTTTATTAAATAAGGACAATGTTTTGACAAATCGCATTCCTGTTCAAGGTTTAAGAAAAAAATCATCAGTTTTGGAATTAACAATGAAAATTAAATTTAATACAAACACTGAAAATTTTCTTTAACTAAATTAGCTTATGGTATATTGACAGGATGTTCTTTGGTAAAAAGAGGATCATCACTTGTCAAGGATCTATAATTCTGACAATAATGAAAAATAATAGTTTTATTGTAATTATCTGTAACCATAAAAAACAAAATAATATTGCTTTTATTAGAATCATATATATATATATATATGCAATTTCAATTATATTAATCTCTTCATCTCAATGTAAATCTGTCTATTTGTTTTTCTATTTGATTTAAATCCGACGCATATTCCTCTGCTCTTTTACGATAATGGCGATAGACGCGTCTTGAAAGGTAATGCAGTGAATGCAATAGAAATTTAAAACGAAATGATTAAAATGGTTAAAAAGCCGATATCGAATGAAGTCAAATTGATTGAGTGTTTTATAGTTTTCTCAAAAAATCCTTATCTTGCATTTATATTGCATAAAGAGGAAACCCATTGAACATTCTGAACTGGAATTTTTTTTAAAATGTGCATTCTTATAATTATGATTAAAATTAAAATGGCTTCGATTATTAAATTTAAAAAGAAATATGAGTAAATGATAAATGATGTCTCTTATATCTCTTGGGATTGTTGATGCTTTATGATTTATTCTAGGTTAAAACGTTATTAATGGGAACAATACACCAACGACTTGTTCTCGTTTGACTAAAGCAGCTTGTTCAGCGATCCTTCATTGATCAAACTATTTGACCAAGAAAACTTTTGAGCAATTTGTAAGTTATGTGATTAAGCTCTCACGAATCTTTTCTCTTATTATTAATACAAATTTTTGAATGCGATTTTCAGCAATATTTTTTCCCTGTTGTGCATAAATTAAAAATATTTCAGTTATTTCTGTAGATATTTAACTGAGCGATTTTATTTCATGGCATTAAAAACTATGATAGGGGAATTTTTATTATTTTTTACATCCTGTTAGTGTTATCTCATTATGATTGAGTATAATTTTTAGGTACTGTAGCTGTAAATGATACACTTATCTAATTACTTTTGATTCTATAATTTTATCTGGAAACAATTTATACTTTAAAAAATATAATACTCTTGTAAGAATAAAAGCTTAGGAAAAGTTATTTTATATTTGTCTAATGATGCCTTAGTTAGGAGAGAAAATAATGAAATCAAATTACATTATTACATCTGTTTGCATCAAAAAAGATTATTCGACATGAAAATGTATCTGAGAGGATGCAATTAACTTCGAACATAAAACAAAGGAAACAAAGAATATGAAATAGCCCAAGAAAAATATTGAAAAACAAGTTGTTTTCTAAATAGTTAAAGATATAATAACATCATTATAACTCTATAAATTAAATTATTATAGTTAAAGATAGCAAATTAGCATAAATCAAATTTTGAAAAGACAGAAAATACAAGCTAAGTGAGACTTATGTGAAAAAACAAATTGTTTATTAAATATTTAATGAAGGCAAGTTTGTTAAATTTGTAAGCGAATAAAAGACGAGTTAAATTCTTCACACAAAGATAAGTTTTTAAAAATTAATTATTGTAAGTCTTCGTGAACTTTTCAAAAATTCGCTTGATAAATGGGTTACTGCAAAAAATGAGAATTATCAACTGAGTCTAATAAATAACATTACAAAGAATGTTGGCAATCTTGCATGTATGTAAAGTGTGTGAACTATCCAAAATCAATAATTAGTATACTTTTCTCAAATATATGATACTTCATTTATTAAAGAGAGTAAGTTTGAAAATTTAATAATGAATAATCTTATACATTGAAGTTTAAAAGAAATTTGATGCATACAAACCTAATTAAAACTAAGGAGACCGAGCAATGCCAGTGAATGTTTTTGGATATTTTGAGTATAATCAATATTACTTCTTTTGTCTTATTATCTATGAACTTCACTAAACAATGAAATATAACGACCACGAAGATGAATACAAGTATGGATATATAGTCGTCTTCGGCAAACCGCTGTTTGTCCATCATATTAATAATATTAAATTACATCATCAATCATTTAAGGATTTATTTATTATAATTTGGTAATTTGTAATTTAATTAATATCATTTGGATAACTTTGTCTGCATAATACCTAGTACCGAATAAAATTAACGAAATTGGTTCAGTTAGGGAAGGTTTAGTCAATGTTTACACTATCCGTTTGAAGTTGATAGTTGTGATGGTGTTAAACACATGGCAATTAATAACGTATCTACGGGGCCATGGACTTTCATGTGAAATAAAAATTGACAAAATTGGAACAATGTATCTAAATGCTTCTGGTACAGTTTTCCCAAGGAAAATATACAGGGTATTTATAAATGAGTATACAAACTTTGTAGGGCTATTAAAAGAAAACAATGCAAAGTATAAACTTATTATTCATTGGAAATTACAAATAATAGCTGAAAATTTAAATTCAACTCGGTTATAAGCATTCATCGCAAGCACCTTCAGAAACATTAAGAATATCAAGGTGTTACGATAACTCATCCATACTTTTTCAGAATCAATCACTTATGTGAGGATTTGAAAATAAGCAGATATACATGTCCGAAGTTTGTCAGTGCCACTTGATAGCAATGGAACATATATCTGATGTCAGATGCAGCTCCAGCAATTGATAGATGCAGTCATTTGATAGTCCCAGTATATAAACACATATCTGTATCGTTTCAAAGACTCATACTAGATATGTAGAAAAAATTATAGGATGAATTATCGCTCTATATCGGTGTTCTTAGTATTTCTAGAGGTCTTGCACTGAACAAATATAATTATGTTGGGTTTAAATTTTCAACAGGAAATTTTGATTTACGAGAAACAACAAGGCTGCATTTGTTTTCTTTTTCTAAAAGATTTGCGAAGTTAGAAAATTCATTTATGAACGATCTGTTTCCTAAAATAGTATTTTTGAAATTTCTTTCAAAAATGGAGGAGGGCGATTATTGACGATATTGGTAAGGATAGTAATTTTTGAAATAAAATATAAATGTGTGAAATCGGAGAAGTGACTTGAGCTGGGAGACTGATAAATTGGCTTTAAAAATTATTTTATATATATATAGATTATTTAAGAATTTGTCATATTTTTTTATTTATCTGAATAATTTTTTTGTAATAATTAGAATGAATTTAGTTTCAAAATATGATTTGGAAATTATTTAGGAATCTTTATATATTATATAAAAATATCTATTTTGAAGAAATAAAGATCCTGCATACTTAATAGTTCATAAATAGTTTCAACATTTGCTTCTGACTGCTCTAGTGTTACAGAGACATTATGTATCTGTGTTACATAACCACTAGTGAATTAATTTGGGGCTATATTTGTATAACCCAAATACAAATTCTATATTACATAGATATATCGATAGATTTTTCTACTTAAATTACTAATAATTCTGTCTTTAAAATGAAAAGCAAGATGATATTGATTTAAAAAAATTAAGGCGTCGATCTAGTCAAACATTTAATGGATTAAATGCAATTTGCCAGTTCAACAAAAAAGAAATAACTAGTTATAATTTTTTTTATTTCTCTTAAAAAAAGAGAAATAATTTTGCCAGAAAAATCTGGAGCAATTTGTATAGTGTTCCTATGTATAAATCATGTGAGTAAGCAATTTTAAGTAAAGTTTAAATTTATTATTTAAAGTTATTGCAATATAGTGTTTATAAATAATATGTTAAACAAATATTATAGTATAAATTGTAATTTTAAAACCAATAAATCATTCTAAGGTAATACTTTCATCAAAATGACATAAAGAATGTTCAAAATACTTTTTTGAACTCGTCACGAAATTATATTTTCTTGCTTCATCCGATCAGTCTTAACTAATTTTTTTTCGTTGATTTGAATATTTTTTACCGTTTAAAAACATTTAGTTTATATGAAATATATTAATTCAAAATTCTTTGTATTGATAAGCACATGATTCGTTTAGGTCATATTACTTATCACTGTTTAACAGTAATGATAAAAAAACGCGATTTGAATCAACGCATTAAATTTATGTATTTCAGCATAACTTTTTTCAAATACCAAAAGTTTGTGATTGAAAAAGCCCCCACTAATTGCAAGAAACTTTTCCAAGACCTTGATAACTATAAAACATATCTAACCACTTTCTTAAAATTATCATAAAAATATATTCGTTTTCTCTTAAATATGTTCAAACTTCAAAAATTCTATTGGTAATCTGAATATTTTTTGCTTTCCAAATGTTTTGTATTGTTTTGGACTGACATAAAAAAAAAGCTAAAATCAACATTTCAAAATTCAACCATAATTGTGTATTTTTCTTCTTTTATCTTTTCATCTCACACATTTTTTCTGATATGGGGAGAATAAATGATTTATTTACTAAGAAATCGAAACTCCGAAGTACAGTAAAAAACATGAAAAGCTTCTATTTCTGAGTTTTATATATAACTGAATTATTTTTTGTAATTTCTTTTACAACGAAAGCTCGAAGAAGAAACGAACCGAATAGTGATAGTCGAGGTATATGAATTGATCTATTCACTCACGAATAATTCATCAGCATTCAAAATGTTAGTATTATTGGCACAAGAAAGTTTGAGAAAAATGGCTCCTATCCATCTCTTCTGAGATAAATAATATTCTATTTTCCTGGTTTTTATTTTCTTTAATATTTTTCATTTTTCTCTTTATGGAAGATAGATAAAACTTCAGTTTAAAACTACTTTCATGACGTAGGCTCTTTGTCATTAGATATGTGAGTTTTTGCTTCTGAAATTATTTTGAAAATAAGTAGTATTGCGTATCGATCACTACTCGAAGATATATTATTTTCCAAAGATACTTCTTAGATCTGTGTTGCCTTTTATGACTTTTTATATATCTTGATACAATTTATGCTTTACTTTTAGTGATAAGTCAGAACCTGGTTTCTTCTATCTTAATTTAGAATTCATCTCTATTTGGTGTTAGAGTGATGAATAGTAAAGTATTAAACAAAATGCAAAAAAGTGTAGAAATAATGTTCAAATTTAGAACTCATGCTTCCTTTTTATTGGTGGAAACTATAATCTTATTTCTGAATTCTTTTTAATGCATTACCTACTTTTCACAGAGCAATTTCAATAAAATTAAATACTCCTCTTTTGAATGCTCAGGTACTGTGACATCCTAAGCCTTTTTAAAATTCAAATTAATATTTCGAAGCGTTTCATAAAATAATTTAACATACATATAGCATTTAAAAGTCGCTGAAATATAAAATAATTATGCACAATATATTAAAGATTTTAATGTTTAAAAATCTTGCAAAACTTGCAGTTTCAGTAACAAATGAAACTCAAGTATTTGAAATATATTTGAATCTAACTGTCTTGAAATTATGATTAACGTGCCATCAAATTTCACAAACAATTTGTCACATCGTGTAATTAAGAATAAAAAAGGTGCTAAAAATATGTAAAATTTATAATGCGAATAGTTTTGCTAGGACATTAAGTAGTATGAATTAAATTTAATATACCTTTTGAAGGATAAAAATTTTAATTGCATGAAGAATTCATAGAATGAGGATTTAAAATCAAAACTTTTTTTAAAGCATTAAATTTTTGGTTATGTCAAATGTTCTTAGTTAACAGAGGATATTTCCATAGCTACTATAAAACCTAAAAGACATGTATAAGCTCCAATTAATAAAAATATTTAATTTTCATTTCCGATGGCGAATATATTTTGACTGTTTTTTTATTTTTAACAATGAACTAGCTATACGGACTAGTACAGTTTCAGTAGTTAACATTCATCTAATAAATAAATTATATGCAACTGTGTTTGATAATAAGATTATTAAAAATACGATTTAATATTTCGTGCCCTTTTACAAAATATGAATGATTCATAAAAACTGTGGAGGTAAAAGATAAATAATTTATTAAAAATATGAATTAAATTAAGTGTATCTCTTTCAAAATTTTGGTTTTTTTATAGTATCAAAAATATGGTAATGTAAATCTGTAAACTTTAAAAAAATCTGAAAAATTAGAAAACTTTAGTGCCATCTGAGATTATTATCTAGATTATTAATTCAATTAAGTTTCATGTTCTACCAAATATTGTCAATTAACAGAAATTGAATACTGTAATTATACAAAAAAACCCAAAGGTAATTTGGAAGTTCATAATAATACTGAATTCCTCAGAAATTTTTCGTTCATCACCTGTGGCCCGGTGGTAAAGTCTCGGCTTCGGAACCGGAGGGTTTCAGGTTCGAGACTCGATTCCACCGAAGAACCGTCGTGTGAGGGGGTCTGTTGCACGTTAAATCTGTCAGGCCAAATGTCCTCCCGCTGGTGTGGCGTGGTGTGGAGAGGGGGGTGCCAGTTCAGGTGTCGTCCTCGTCATCTGACCGTGGTTGAAAATGACGAGGTCCTTCCCAAAATAGCCATCGTGTTGCTTTAAACGGGACGTTAATATAACTAAACAAACTAAACGTTCATCACCTGAGATTTAAAATTATTTACACTTACATCTAAGAAAATTATCCCTAAAATACACTTTCATTAGTGAAGTAAAAAAACTGAATTTATTTGTTTAAATTATTTCCTATTTTTGTTCAATGTTTAATTTAGTATTTATTACCATAAATATAAATCAATTTTTAGCTCATATTCTCAGACATGAGTGAAAAATTTTGTTCTTAATTTAATATATTATTCTATTCTAAATTCTATTATATTCCACCAATTACTATTATGAAATCAAAACAAATAGAATGACAGAAAATTAAATTTTGAAAAGATTAAAATACTGAATTGATATCGAGAAAACACTAGTGTAATAAGTTGCAAAACTTTAGCAAGCCTCAAACTGAGTGGAAAACTGGTTGAAAATTTCCACATTTATAATATGAATATGACATTTATAATATAATATTTATATGATTTTTAATCATAAATATTTTTTTCTCGTGAAAGAGAGCTTCCTCTGACCTACCATAGTGAATTGGGTGATCTGAATAACAAGCCAATTAAAACTGACACTGTAGTGAAAGCAAAATAATTTTCAATATGGTACAGACTATGCTTTTAATCCTAATTTGTTAGATATAATCAACAATCGGAGTACAGGCAGCTCATACTCACATCATTATGGCACCCATCACAGAAACGGGAAATATCTTATTGAAATGTTAACTTTCCATATCCATATCATAGTGAGTCAGTAATGCATATCCTCCGTGGGATATGCATTACTGACTCACTCATATGTATAACTGAGATATACAATTATTGCAGGTATGAGTAATATTTTCCTCAGGAAATATCTAACTTTAGTTCCTCAAAATTTCTTTTTTAAACGCTGCGACAGTTATCTCTTGAAATAGAATACAGTGAAACACAAAACAAATAAAATAATATCCTGCTTGCTTTTTTCAAAAAGAGACTAGCAGAATGGCTTCCATTTCAGTAAGTGGCAGTCACACCTTCTGCACTTATTCTTGAAATGGAATTGATGTTAAGCAGTTTCCCCATTAAATATTCTTATGGGATACTGTCAATTCGATATCCTTCCCTTCATGTTTTATGCATGATATTTACCGAGTTTTGAGTTTTCCAGCTTGTCTTGGATGTTTGTTCTCGTTTCGAAGGATAAGCACATTCACGAGTTCAGTTAAATCCATTATTGCATTGTTTTAAGAGATTAACCGTATATGCTATGCCTTTTTAAATTTAAAATAGTGAAATCCTATTAAAATGAAGAGTAGTTTCAAAACTAGCTTTTACAAGAAATGAGCTTTTTAAATAATGCTAATCAAACCCATTCTTTTTGAGAGACATTTAGAATTTGTTTGAAATTATGAAATTTAATGGCTAATATAATCAGTTAAACAAATATATTGTTAATGAAAATCAATGAAGTATTGTAAATAAAGTTATTTTTCTTATTTTATATTAAATTTACTATGTAAAAAATATAAGCCTTTTGGTAGCATATTATATTTTCATTAGATACGCAGAATGCTATAATTATATATTTTTTTCAATCCAGCGAATTATAAAGTTCGATAAAGAATTAATGCGCAATAAATACGAAAATGGTTAGTTATTTTTAAAGGATTGTTTAAAGCGAAAAATTTTGCAATCCATTTTTATAGCAGCAAGTGTTTGATCTTGATTAGTATAACTTGTCGAGAGTAAAATTTATGAATAAAAAGAATCATATCCGAAATTATTTTGGAAATTTTTATTAAGTCAGAATTTTTTTAAATGATTTTTTTTGCTGCTTTTTTTAACCGTAAAGAAAAATTTATTGACAGAGTGGATTTTCTTTCATCAAAAATGATTTTTATGTTTTCATAGTAACCACAAAAGAACACATATATTTGGATGATATAAGTACTCTAAATTTACACTAATGATTTGAGTTTATTAGATATAATTTGAAGAAAGTTATAAAATCATTTCAGATTAGTGCTCTAGATAATAAAATATTTGGAATTCAGATTTTCTTATTTACATTTTTACATTTTTTTAGTTCCCTCTTTTAACGACTTTTGTTCAATTTATTTCGCTTCCAATAAAATTTGAATTTGAACTGATTCAAATAAAAATATACTTTCTCTTTTTATATGTATTTTCGTTATAGTAAGGTTAGAATTTATTTTTTATGCATCATTATTCACCATGATGCATCATTTTTTTCATTTTGATTTTTATGATTTTTATTATCTAATTTATCAAAATCATTGCACTACTCTAAGAAAGTTTTTTCAAAGTTGTATATACTCTAAAGATCAAACATGTAAAGTCATTTTAAATATAGAGAAAGAAAATTTTTGATCAGCTTTAAATTGATATGAATTAATAATAATTAACTTAGAAGTAAAAAATAATTATTGTAATTCAATTGTAAAATGACTTAATATGCAATTACTGTCTCATTTATGTCTAAGCAACAGCTAATTTCTGATAAAAAGAATTTTCCTCACACAGTGATGAAAGTATATATTTAGGATTAATATTACGATACATATAATAAGTATGTACATACAAAGTTATTAATAACAAATTCGTTTAAAAATAATATCTACGATTGACAAAATCTCATAGTTATGTTGCAATACCACAAATGGATATCATTTGTTTCTATTTAATAGAAAAATGAGAAATGATAAATACAACACTTAATTCTTAGATTATATTATATAATTAATAATTATTTATCCAGATAGTTTACAGGTGCCGGTATCTCTCATAATTGTTTACGAGATTTCAAAGATCTGTGAACGTCAGCCAGATCATTATCAAAAAGTGAAAAAGCATACCTATAAGTTTTTAATTTTACTTAATAATTCAATCATCTTGGTTTTTCTTCATTAGAATTTGAAAACCCACCAAGAAAAGTTTAAATCTAGAACTAAAGCTCATTCATATGAAGTAAATTTGAATTTTGCTGTTTTAAAAATTTCTATACATTTCATATAATACTCATATAGCTAATGGATTTCAGAATAAATTGCAATAAGAAAGATAGTTTACAAGTACCAGCGTCTAGACCAACTGCTATCAGTATTTTAAAGATCTATCCATGTTTGACAGATTATCATTTAAATGGGATATTATAATATAATTACGTCACTTAATTTTACTTAAAAATTCTATTATATTTGTTTTTGCATCAAAAATTTAAAAACACACAAAAAATCATTAACAAGAAATGAAAAATAAGAAAAGATTTAATAAGAAATCTAATTGATTTCTGCATTCTAAAACATAGACTAATATCATTCAGACATAAAAATGGAATACATTTGCTCTAGAATAAATATCTTTTTTGTTCTAGATGTTTTATCACTCATCATCAAACAAACGCACTTCTTAATTGAAATGATAATTGCATTTTTAATGCTGCCATTTCCACTTCATTTAGCTCTTTCCCGAAGATACGGGAATCAAAAATAAATATATTTCCCCTCAATAAATGTTAATGCGTTTCATATTATTGTTCAAACAATGCAGTGGTTAGTTGATCTGCCCATTGCCATTTACCTTTTGTTCGAGAAAGGAATTAAATAACGAGATAAAAAGGAGGGAATACCGCTACCCCTTAATTTTCGCAGACACTGAGATGCATGAGCACGACCGTCTAATCACACCTTTGGGATATTAGGCGCAAAACACCTTCTTGAATAGAATCGATAAAAGATAGGAAACGATCATGTAATAAACAAGCGAAATAAAGAAAGGCTGAGACGTTATATAAAATACGCTATTACAGTTTACTTCTTTCAGAAGCAAAAACTAAACAACAATTAAAGGATTCAAAACTCAGAATTAAACTAAGAGCAGTTTCATATATTATTTATAGCTGTATATAGTTAATGAAGCAGCTATTATCTTCAAACTTCGATAAGTATTTTCTTCTGTTTTGAGAAGTAAATAAATAAAAGTGGCAGTGACATTATTCTACTATTTTTAATTTCTATGACAAGTTGTTTTATTTTATGAATGAATTTGTGTATTCTTGGCATTACAGAGACATATTTATATTTCATTAAAATGAGAGGGTGTATGGAAAAGTGGAAGTATCTTAATGTAAATATTTACAGTATTATTTAAAGTAACGTGGGAGACTAGAATAACTAATGTTCTTTAACTTCGAAATTCTAACTTTTGGTAAGATGAGAATTTTTTCCCATTTTGAAAATAAAAGACTGGGAATATATGTTCATTAATCAAGGCTCCTCAAGGCTATATATGTTCATTGATGGATTAATAAACTGCAAGAAGTAGACATAACAAAAAAGTAATGAAAACATCTAATAAAATAAGGCAAATTTGTACAACTGTTTAATTGAAGAATGAGTCTAATATTAAATTTGAAAATGAATAAATATTAGTGATTATCAAATATTTTTCGATATTTATTAGCAAATATTAAATAATTTTATCTCCTTAAAAGCATAATATTTCAAGAAAAAGGAAAAACCATGTAAAAAATTAGCCGGACTGAAATTCAATCGAAATTAGTGTTTTGATTTATAGTACGAGAGATCTGTTCCACAGTTTTATTATGTGATAAATTAAAATTTCATTGATAACTTCGATGGTGATAAGAAGCTCTAAAAAAACTGAATGTTTAAAACTAATCTCAGAGAATACGCATGAGATAAAAAGTTACATAATCAATATTGAACATTTCTATTAGAATTTCTTTTGTGACATAATATATTAAAACGACCTTTAATGTTTTTATGTCACGAACTTTTCAAACTTAGCAATATTTTATGTCGGGCTGAATTTTTTTAAATATAGCATTTTATAAGCAATTATTTATGCGTTTAATGGAATGCTAATAATTAACTAAATATCTTTATTTTATTAACAGTATTTATGGTGTTTAGCTGAAGAAACAGAGACAAAATTCGAAATAAAAAAATATTTTTATCTATCAGAGATTTTACTATATTTATTAGCATTTAAATTAAACAATCCTTATGCATATTTTTACAAGAAAATTGAAAATTCTTGTAAAAAATTAACGAGAGAGGAAAGTAGTCGAAACTAATATATTGATGTATTCATGAACTTTTTGTTCTCACATTTCTAAGTTATTTTACCACTTTTATCCTATAGATTTCAATTACTGTTTCAAAAACTGTGAAGCAAAATTACTGTTTACACTGGAAAATTTCCATTATATATAGCTTATCTTGAGCGGCATCGATAATAATTTTATTTTGTGTGTGTATGAATGATAGGTGCGGTTTGCTGCAGACAAAATAGTGAGCGTTCTGAATGACCTGTATAGAAGACTATTCATTAATAAGTAGAAAAAAATTTATCTCTTTGAAAGTATTTTGCATTTCATTTCCCTCACATTGACTGACATGAATGATAAAAATATTATTTTGTTTTGATATATGTGCGATTAATTCCGATGGTAAGTGATATTTGATTTTTAACAACTATCAATTTTAAAATATAACATAAGTGGAATTGCAAGCAATAGCTTTTACCAAGTTTCATAGCAATTGGTTGAACAATACATCAGCGCATAGGACACGAACAAACAAAAATTCATTTTTATATAACATATATGATAACTCTACTATGTTTGCAACATTCGCGCAAGCGCAAGCAAATTTGACCAATTTCATAGAAATCGGTTGAATAGTACGGCAGCGTATATGGTACGAACAAATAAAGACTTATTTTATATCATAGATATGATAACTGTACTCTTTCTATAACCTTCACACATGTGCATGCAATGAATAGGCCAAGTTGTATATAAATCGGTTGAATAGTTCGGCAGCATAAATTACGAACAATCAAGATTAATCTATTATTTTTATGTAATAGATTAATGTATTGTTTCAGAATTATAATTCTTGTTATTCTTTGTGAATTCTAATGAAAGAAACTATTTTTTATATCTTTCGCAATTCGTTTACTAAACGTTCAGAATTCTCGAGAATAATGTTAGAAAATGATATTAACATAATATCATAAATTTGTTGATATAGTTGAATTAATAAATTAAGTTAAAATGATGCAAAAATTTATGAATTCTAGCATTTCCTGAAAATAAGGCAAAAATGCTAACATTTTATTAAATTTTTAATTAAAATTTTACAGATTAAATTTAGCTACTTTACTGAATCTGTTGTGACTCCTTGGAGAGTTATTTTGACAGTAATTCTTGGTTAATACATGAGAAATATATCCGATTATATTTTTTATGTATGAAATATCCTATTACGCCTATGAGCAACCCGTAAGTGCAAGTAATTAGTATTCAAAGTTTCATCGTAATCGATGAGCGGTGTGGCTGCGCATAAGAGACATACATTCATTTTTATTGATATATATTTGATTCCTTAACATCCAATTTCGACTTTTTACTAAAAGTAAAAATCTAAACATGATAAAACAAAGAACAAACAAAATTACTTACTGAAAAAGGTTTTCATTTTCGTATATTCAACATCTTGTTCCCATCCTTCAATTTTGATTTCACATTTAGACCATTAGATTGATCTTTATTACTTTGGTCTTGGAAGCTGCATCATCATTATTAACTTTTTTTATTCTAATACTTTTTAATCATTTATGATATGGAAAAAGTGTGTTTTCTACATTCTTTGCTCCATTGCCCTTTTCAATATCACTCTGTTTTTTTAGATGTTTTCAGTGCAAAAGTAACCCGGGTGATAAAACCATTTCTGTGTGATTAAGCTGTTTTGATAAGACATTTTTTAATTATATGTTTGTTATTTCGTATGTTATCTTGTTATATAATCGCATATATTTGTATGAAATTTCCTCTTACACACACTTTTATTTAGATTGATTTGTTTCATGATTATAATGATGGAATCATGCAATTGACTTTTCATTCATTTCCTAATGCATTAGAGATCTGAAATTTTGAGCACTAATATCCTAGATGAAGATACAGTTTCCTAATATTTTCACAACTTAATCACTAATTAGTTAATAAATTTAATTTAATTTTTATTCCATGCAAGTAGTGACAGGTTTTAGTTTAATTCAGAAAAAATCTATCTCAAGAGTTTAACACTTATTATAATGAAAATATAAGAAATACTTAAAAAGTAATTTTATAAAATCTACTTTATGGCACATAAAATAAAAGTATGATTTAAAAAAATGTTTTTACTAAAGTTATTTTGATATATCTGAACAGAAGTTTTAATTTTTTCTCCCAATTTTAATAATATTAAAATGTTGATATGACATTGGATAAATTTTTAATTTAAAAATAAAAAGCATTAGGATAATTTAAAATTGATATTTTTTTCCTTCGTCCTTAAAAGTTCATAAAACATACATCGCTAGTAATTTTTTTAAAATTTTCCTTCTGAAAAAACCACATAAAGGAGAAAAAAATTGGATAAATTTGAAAATAAAAATAACCAAGCGCATCATTTTGGAGATTCATATAAAAAGTTTTTCATAATTTACTCCTTTTTTATCATGTAAAAGCTTCAATAAAATCTGAATCTTAAAGTGATTTAAGGTGTTCTCAAGATAGATTTTAAAAAATAAACTTAAAAAAAAATTATACTCTATTAGCATTCTAAAAGGAAAAATTTCTATTTAATCATTTTCCTATTTTTTTTTTTGCTTACCTTTTGATGTCTTGAATTTCTGAAATTATTTTATCTCCCATTAACAAATAGATGGCACTAGTAGTATTGAAGAAAAATTTAACTGATTATTAATTCTGCAAATGTTAAATTAATGTATTGCCATATAAATATTTTTCACATTTATGTACAACATTTTAAATCACAAGCACATAAAAAATGAAAGAGAAATCGGTTACGAAATACCATATTTGAAAAAAAAAAAAGAGTTGCGTTAAGTAAGAAGGTTAAAAATAACACGAAGTTTGTTCGAAACTTTATTTTATGTCTATACTACATATGGATCTAATAGTTGTCTTTTTTATTTTCTTATTAATAATTCTATTCGTGAATTCCTCATAATATTCTTTATTAGAGACTGAAATAATGCAACGACTTTGAATAGATGGTTATTTTTGAATAGAGAGAGAATTGAATTGAATTTATGAAATCCATTTCCTACGATAACGCCGAAGATGAAATGCTTTGGTGAATCAACAAACGCCGAATTCTTGCTTAGATTTATCGAGTTATTGAACGACGTATCCAATTTCTGACTAAATCGCGCAAAATAAATAAAGAAGTTATTTCCCAAGCAAGTTATTGCTCACTTTGTGAAATATTGTCAGACTGAAATGAACTAAGAAGCGATCTCTCGAATTAAACATCATTATTTTTTTCCAGTCGTCATAAAACGGTGACAAAATATTTCGTTTCATACTTCATATGGAAGGATGTAGCACTGAAGGTAAATACAGGAGTGCACTTTTCGTTCGGCGGGTAATCACAATTTGATAAATTAAGATGCCGAGATTGTCATGTTCAGATAATTCTTCCATGAGAAATTAATAGTTCTTGTTGATGAAACGTGCTGAATAAAAGGAAGAAAATCCAGTGATATAAAGCAGCTGCAATTTCTCATTTTTAATGAATAGGTGGAAATAATTTATGGGAGTGTAACTGCTTTAAGACTTCGTTTAATGGGCTGAAGACCTTTACTAATTTTAGTTTTAGAGGTATTTGTGTTAATCGACGGAAGTTTCTTTGTGGTTGTAATTTATGATCAAAAGGAGAAGAGTTTTGAATTGATAGAAGTTGGTTTTTGAGATCCATCGAAGACTTTTCTATTGCTTGGGATTTTGTATAAATATAACATGTAATTCTGGATTATGTATTTCAATAAGCATTACTTATTCTTTATAAAATTTTCTCCTGTGCTTGTAAACTAATTTCGGCTTCCGACACTTTTCAAGTTTTGAGATTGTAGGATCGCTAATTCAAGTTTAGACTAGATCGTCAATGTGTTATTATTACAGACTGTGGAATGTGAAGTATTTGTGAGAATAAGAATCGCTTTGTCTCAACTGACCAAAACTTCTGAATGAAAAGAAATATTTTACTCTATTTTTCCATCGACGATATATGATCATTTGGTGAATGTAGGCTGTATGGTATCCAGTGTTTATGTAGTTGTGATCTATCATCACTATGTCATTAAGTAGGATTTAGTTGATAATCTGTATAATTCCTTCCTAAAATTGTTGTCTAAACTGATTTGAATAATATTTTTTCGAAAACACATTCTTTACTTATTTAATTTGTAAGATTTATGTTTTTTACCTAAGAAATGCGTGCGGGTCACTAAGGGTGTGTCTAGTATTATTGAACCATGTTTAAGGATTGGATTATACGCAAATCGGATGTTCCAAGATGAACTTTTAAGCAACATCAGCAAATGGACATCTGATACCAAACAGTAAAAGTGTACTAGTTCTTTATAAACATCGCTTTTTTGCTTTGAATTAGATATCAAACCTATGGTTCTCCAAGCATGAAGCCGGCACTCTATTATCTACTGTATATTTTACTGTATCTGTATTATATACTGATTATCAAAGTATATTGTTTGTCTTTAAAAGATTTTAATAGCAATATAAAATATACTAACTGATGCTACGGTTTTTGTTTTAGAATTAATTTTGGGTTAGAATTATAGTCAATGGATTTAAGCAATTGCATATTATATACAAATTATTAAATAACAAACTAATAACATTCTTTATAAATTAAATTACTTTAAATTTATCCTGATAAAAGTTAATTTTTGTATATCAAGATCAACTCATCATCTTTGCTCTATTTTTATTTATTAGTCGCATCGTAGTTTCTTTGCAAAGAATGAGAGAAATATTTTTTATCAAAAATGTCTCATTTAATCTTAATCTGCGACTACGTTTGAAGTAAGTTTATTCTTTTCTTCAGAGAAAAATTATCATTGTTGCAATTAGTTGAGCCTCACTTACTTCACTTGCCTCAAAATAATTCTAATGGGATTCGTATGTGCTTATCAATTCTCTAGTGTCACAAATATCAAAAGAATTGACATTATCTATAGAAGCATTTGTTCCAGATGACTAATAGTGGCTGAGGTTGCTACTCAAATGTGATTACATTTTCTTTTATTGAATTAGCCACTCTGAATAAAGACCTGTCTTTAAGGAACAAAAATAATTGAAGCATATTTAATCAATGCTTTTTAAAAAATAATTAAAGGTTTAAGATACGCCCAAGGAGTTCATCATCAAATTTAAATACATATGGAAATATATATATATATTTTGAAATTTAATTTTTCTTGTAGATAAGTATATTGCCACTAACCTTTAAATTTGGTATCTATCTTGTTAAATATTAGAATTCAAAAATCTTTAGGAAGGAAGTATAATTTGGCCAAGCAAAGTTGGTCTTAAGCAAGATGAAATTTTCAAAATATATCAGCAGCGAGTATGTAACAATATAAGATCTAGTTTGAGTCATCAACATCTTATTTAATTCCATTCCAATTTCAATCTGTATGAAGACTGCATCTACATTCTTTGCTCCATTTCCCTTTTCTATATCATTCTGTTTTTTTTAGATGTTTTCATTGCAAAAGTAACCCGGATGATAAAAAAGACTGAACGACTGAAGACTCTTTCGCATCTTAAGTATGAAAATAAAGATGGCAATTTAACCAGTACCCATCACATCAAAAATTCCATATCGCACTAACAGGAGGATATTCGACTTACATCGGTAGATTTAGACACATAATCTGGAAACTGGGCCGGGTTGGCACGTGTATAATATATATGTTCAAAAGTAACATCATTCTTTTAGCGTTGTGCGTAGGCGTTCAATAGGCACTAATGAATGAAATTGAAACAGTACTGCAATTAATTCAACTGCGAGATTAATTGAAAAAGAATTACGAAGTATAAAAAGTCTCATGAATCTGAAGTGTAGAAAATAATGTGATTTTTCTGTTTGAAAAAGTTTCAATGACTGATATTCTCCGTGAGGTATGTGAATTGTTTTAAGAAAGCTGCATGGAATCATAAATTCTAACGAGATTGCGTTTCTTGTTAATTTTGACATTTATGACTTTAAACTCACTCACAAGCTCCCCTGCGATGCTTTTGATAATCTCCATCACTCCAGATTTATGACTGAGTGATGACCAGCTCCTCAATCTCACGTAACAGTTATCCGTGTTATGCAACTTCGACTATCTTACAGGGGTACCTCAGAACTAAGAAGATGCAGATTCCGACATTTAGGTTAGTTCTCATTGCCCTGGTGGGAACAAAAAAAGTGTAATTTTGGCTACCCCTCATCCCTGACAGGATGTGTTTCCTATGAAGAGGGTTGAACCATGGCCGATCATGACCTTTAAGACTCAATCGTAGTTCCCGATAATACTGCGCTGCTTCCTAATCAGTCTGACTTTTCTGTGTGCCTGAAAGTGGGCCGGCATAGTCTATTGCGTTCACCACTTCTACTATGATGATGAGACCCACTCTTTAATTCATAATGCTGTTGAAGCATATTGTAGGATTATGTAAAAGGCTGTTTTCAATGATAATTATGAGGAGAAGTAATGCATTTTTAATGCATTATTTCTGAAGGGTAGTTTTTAATACGTTTTATAAAAGATTTGAATTTATGAGGAGTGCCTGTCATCAGT
>JAPMOQ010052241.1:178795-286671 GCA_026543055.1 Argiope trifasciata
TACGTTTTATAAAAGATTTGAATTTATGAGGAGTGCCTGTCATCAGTAATCACCCAACTTATCTACTAAATTATCCTTGTAAATTGCTTACAGTACCTGCCCTCTTCTGAGGCAGGTACGGTAAGCAATTTGTTTCTGAAAGGTAAGACTTAAAACTGCGGTTCTCTAAGGTTTTGATTAGATAAACTCATCAGACCACAGCAAAAAATGATCACGATCGAATGAATTTTTTCATTAAACATCCTGCCAAGGGTGTGTATTTCAGCAATTGGAAACTTTATAAAGTACCTTCTTCCAGTTTATTAGATTTTTCCTTAGCCCTATAGTTCCACTTACAGTTTTAGAGTCGATTGAAATGACTGTTAAGAGGGACTCATCTAGAATATGATCAAGTGTTATGTTGGAGATAGGAGATACCTAAAGGGAGACCTCAAATTTTCATCATATCAGGTCAATTGGAATTAGAGAGCACGTTCATAGGCAGTTTGCTATTAAATTTTCAAAGAAATTAAGAAATTTCTTTTAATTCATTTAATCAATTTAGTAGTTATTTTTGTTTTATTCTATTAAGTGTGTTAACATATCTATCTGAAACAATTTCAATTATTGTCTGTTAAAAAATAAATGATGGCGTTATGATTTTCGTGGACATTTAAAGATTTAAAAAATACTGAATGATATTAAAAATATCCGTGTGGTGAAATTTCAACTGAATAATATTTAAAGAGGACACTTTTAATTTATCATTTAAAATATTATTCTTGAATCTTTGATTATTGATTATATTTTGTTTTGTATTATAGAAGAGCTAGTTTTACACTGATACATAAAAGAGTAGAAATAAAGGAACAACACAATAAAGATTATTCATACCATAATACGAGTACATCGGCATCTTTATGTCTCATGTGAAATTGTTTGAAGTTCTGAATAACAATTATTGCTTGAATAAATATAAAATGTTTATTAAAGAGAATGACAATGCAAACAGAGTTTGGCGAATTTTAAGGAGTCTACATAAGATAAAAGGAATTGATTTGGGAGGTTTTCTAAATGAATGTCATCAGGAGAAGTGGCATAAAGATATGTAGTATATTTATCAACGACTAGCATTTTCCCTTTAGGAATCAAATACGAATTCAGTTCTTTCAAATTATATTTTAAATAATGTGCTGTTTAATAGTATATATAGTTTTAACCAATTCTTGAGTATTAAAGAATCTTGAACATCATATGCAACTATGTAGTGGAATGATTCTTTTAAGTAGAAGGATATTGTTGTTTCTTTCACAAATGAAGTCAATTTTTGCTCATTCTTTATTTTTTGTAGTCATCCTGCACATCTTCAGCTTATTTTTTATATTTTTTATTTCAGTGAGAATCGCTTTCCAACAAAATATTACCTATTAAGGGACTAATTTTTTTAAATGAAAATAATATATGATAATATAATGCAATTTTTATTTAGTTAGCATATATTTTTTATTTTATAGGGGAAATAATTTAGTGAAGCAGAAAAATTCTCTTTTTTTTTCTGGAATTTTATTCAGCAGATTCTAATTTTTTTCGTTTAAAACAATTTTAATTTGAAGAAATTAAATAGTAAATAGTAATAGAAGTAGTAAAGGTACGTATATGCACCAGTATTCTTGAACCTGTTTTTTTATCCATTTACTTCTAATTTTAAAAAAGGATTATTGTCATTGTGGCCATGGTTAATTAGTTCCGATTTCGATGTCACATGATTGATAAAGTAAAGATTAAATTTACGAAGAATTCATTGTCCGCGTCAATATAATGCAAATTTAATCCATTATCCCGTTTCAAGGGACTTAATTCTATGAGAAACGGAAAAAGTGTGTATTTTTGAAGTATAATCAATTAATAAAAAAATTTGAAATTGGTTCTTCTTAAGCTGTGTGTCTCTTCGAAATAGGATTTCAGTTGGAGAAATGGATCTTAGTTCATTACTATAAATGTTGCTCTTTTCATTTATGAACTTTTCTGCTTAGAACAGATTTACAAGAAAGCGCATTTAATGTGCATGTTATTTTAGAAACACATTTGCTACTTAATTTGGAAGAAACGATTTGTTTTACATTGAGTTTCTCCAAAATGTCGGATGGATTTTGAAAATCAATAATAATAATAATAACAATCGAACGACGAAATTCGAAGAAATGTATTGTTTGCGGTCTTACGCTAGGGAAATCAGGGAATTTTATTTCACCAGATTGCAAATTTAGTTAACATTGCAACAACATGTGATTCAGCAAAAGAGGAAAAATAAAAACCCGTATTAAAAAGTTGCAAAGACTGTTGCAAGAAACTAAACAATGTTTTGAAGATAATTTTCATTTGTAACATCTGATTGGCACAGTCTAAGGCAAAATACACACAGCATAGCACAGAATAAAGCACACACTAAAGCACAGAATGGCGATCACAAGCACTTCATTCTACTACATCAGTTTTACAATTTGAATGCAAATCTGTATATCAGAGGTAATTTTAATTATAATTTCAATTTGATGGGATAAAATTATTTGGTTTCCCCAGCGTTAGGCAGTAAATACACATTTCTAACCCAGTCCATCTTTCTTTTTATTGATTTGCAAAATCCATCTGTCATTTTTGGTACATCCGATATATCGCTCAGATGCACTCGAATGGTGACTCACACTCACCATTCAAGACGGTGCCTCATTTTGAAGTTTTATTATAAGATTTATTTTATATTGTTGAAAATACCTGTTGAGTAGTAAGAAGAGGAAAATTAATTCCATGAGAGAATTCAACTTAAAAATTTTTTTATATATTTATTTTTCGGAGCAATAAACAAGTCTTTTTATTAGGTAAATAGTTGGGCATCAAATTACATTTCCGAGTGCAAAAGGTTAATATCATTTCCTTGAAGCATCTTCACAATAACTGAAGTTGGGCATAAATGTTTTTTTTTTAATAGAGATCGACCTAGATTTACAGAATGGATGTGCACTTATTATGTGATCAGGTATTATTTTTTCTTAAAATAAATACTTCATTGAAATGTACATCATTTATAATGTATGTAGAAATTAGTCATTTAAACATCATAAATGGTAATTTTTTTGTAAATAAAAAATAAATTGTAATAATCAGTAGGTGGGGTGAAGAACCCCTTTCTCTCAATTTAAGAATGTTGTTGAATATTGTTGTCTAGTATCATGCCTTGTAATTTATTTTGTCGAGAAACCGATGAAAATTTTCGCACTGATACTCAAAAGCTCTATATGGTGGTAACAATAGTTTAAAATAAATATATTATAGTACTTGGGATTTAAGCCGAACATATATAAATTATAATGCATCCAAAATAAGTATATAAGTTATGATTTGCAATTTTAAACATATTCTCAAAAGAAGGAAAAAATTAATAAAGTACTATAAAACTGAATGAATCTTGTAAATCTTCAGTAACTGATTGAAATTTTTCGAGGAACTAAAAATCTATGTTTTCAAACTGCTTTTTTAATGTTATTTTTATATATTCTCCAAGCAGTATTCAATTTTAAACTTTTCTATTTACAAAGCTGCCCAACATACTGAGAAAACTAATTGCTAATAAGATAAAATTTTCTAAATCAATTTCTAGAATGGCAATTTGAATGCGAAGTACAATAAAATAATAAATTAAAGTATTTACCAACGCATTTTTATTTACTTTATTTTTTAGCTCCTGCAATGAAATATTCTTTGCTAAATGTGAAAAATAATATACGAGGTTTTTACTGAAATAATTTTTTAATATGCATAATTTATTCTGCATACTGGAAATTTCCATCTTTAATCATTGAAATAGGTGGATAATAAAAGGATTAAAAAAACATGTTCCTTTTAAATATTGTTTAAAAGTTTGTAGCTTAATAGAATATCTTGGAGGATGGCTATTTTTTTCTCAAATAATACAATCATGAAGAATATTAAATTTAGATTATAAAAAATATGGAATTTTTATATTTAAATTAAGAGCGCATATTAATTACTTGAATAATAATAATGGTAGATTTATTTTTTAAAATAACGTTTCATAATGGTAGAAATAGTTTTTCTTTGTTTTGTGAAATAAAGTACTTTTTAGAGATCTAAAAATAAATTAAGGATATAGAATTTACTATTATTATCATTTATACGAAACTTCTTTGAAGGACAACATGGACTCCTATACGCTTACTCCTATAAGGTAGAAAACGCATTAACTAGTGTTAACAAGCCAAGAACCATAAATGTTTGACTATGAGTTTGAATAATTCAACACCTTCATTGTTAAGCTAGAATAAACTGTCCTCCCGGATTATTCGTTAAGTGTAATGGCGAGTTAATTTGTCCTCTAGGATTATTCATTGTTAGTGGTCAGTTAACGTGTGCTCCATTTAGTTCAGTTAGTATTATCTATGTCACAGAAGGTCGTCGACTGGCATGTCGTAAACTTAGAGAATGTATTAAATGCTGTAACGCTACAAGAATATTTATAATTATTATTCATTAAAATTTTGATTCGATATTATTGAATAGTAAAAGTAGCTTTCGCAATGATGTCAGTTCATGTTTAATTATAGAATAATTTAACGTTGCGTTTCATAGACTGTTTTAAGAGGCAAATGGACGAGATGTCACATTGAAACTTGTGATTACATTAGTTAACTTACAATAATATGTTGTTAGGACATCGATTCTATAAATTTTTATGTTAAGCAATTAAATAATGCTTATATTTATGTATTTTTATAATAGAAACAGGCTTATGCCTATATATTTATGTATTTCTGTGAAAGACAGATATATGATAAATGTTAATATTCTTCGATGAATGTCAGCTTTTGAACGGACCTCGTAATTTTGAACTGCGGTCAGGTAACGAGAACTACACTTGAGATGGCAACCCCTCTCTAAATTTCCACACTAGGTCAGCGGGAGGATAATTACCCCAGACGGATTTAACCTCCACTAGACCCTCTTACTCGACGGTTCTTTCGTGGAATTGTGTCTCAAACCAAGAACTCTTCGAATTCGAAGACGAGAGATTGCCACCAGGCCACCGGGGACTCCCATAATTCCTTGATGTTTCCCTGAAACATTTTCTCACTTATATCGAAAAATGTCGGCATTTAGTATACATTCAGTTTGGACGACAAAAAAAACTGCTTTTGTTACTTTAAAACCAAACTGCTACTTATAAAATTAAAAAAAAAACTAACTTACTAAATTATTAAAGCTATTATGCATATCAAAATAGGATATGTGTTATGCAACTGTAAACAAGTTTTTGAACCTAAAGCAAACGATATCTTTCAAACGTTAAAATGAATAAATAAAAACAAATATATTTCCAATTTGCGAAGACAGGTTTAATTTACAAAGTCTTTATGCTATTATTTGATTGATTTGTTCGAAATTTTTTTAGCTAGTATTGTACACTTAAAATGATACATTCTTCATTTATTTAATTCACCCTGTAATGGTCACACTTTGTGCTTTCCTTCTTATGTTCTTTTATGAAAATGAATGATTTCTGAATGCATGACCTGATCTTAAAATGTATGATTTATCTTTTGGGATACTTCTCCAAACGCGTTTTACAACAGTCCCACTCTAATGTCTGTAGTTAAAGAAGTTACTTTTTTTTAAAACTCTGAACTGATAAATGCTAATGGCTGCATTATATATGAAAATTGATAAACTATTTTAACTTTTTTTAGCCAATTCGACTTTTTTCGCAAAACTTTTGTTTAAGTCCTTTCGATGACACCCAGATTCTTTCGAAGTAAGTTTTGAATCTGTCAGTCTATTTATTTCCTTAAAATGCACAGTCTTCGAGAAATTGTTAGTTATAATGCATTTTTACATATGGTCTTGTAGTTGTCACTTATTGCACTTTACATCCCCTTTGACATTAAATTAAGAAATAATTTAATACAAAGTTGGAAAATTAGGGTCCGAGTCTTCCCGGACAGCATCTAAAATAGTTAAATAATAAATAGAAGTAAATGAATTTAAACATTATTACTTGTGGGATATTTTAAGTTAAACTAACATTTTATGTTTAAAAAAAGTTATTGGGTTGTTCAGAAAGTCATTTCGTTTTTTTTTTTGTCAAAATGAAAAGAAATTTTCGTTTAATGAATAAATTATTTATTAAATTATAAAATTGCCATTCTGGTCTAATACCTTTTGCCATATTTTTGGTAGTAACATGATTACACGCTCATAAAAGTTTTGGTCTTTGCTGTAAAAAAAACTGATCGAGGTGGTTTTTGGCCTCCTCATTTGAAGGAAAAATTTTGTAAATCAGTTCTGGTACTGATGTACTGTTAACACATCTTCTCCACACATATTGGCTAATTTATTTCTGGCTTGGCAGCATTTTTACCTTTTATATAGCAAAAAAGAAAAAAATGACGAAAATGCTGTTTATTGCTCTCCATATTTAAAAGGGCACCATCCAAAAACTACTGCGAAGAATCAGCTGCACTTTTTCACACTCAAGCCTTGCTATATCAGCTCTTAAAACATAAAATGATTTTGCGGTTTAAGTATGAAATTGGGTGCGAAAAATACAATTAAATCCTCTGTCGGGAAAAAACGAAATTACTTTCCGAACAACCTAATATTTTAACTAAAAGTTACAAACTAAAAAAATAATACAATTTTGAATTCCCTTTAATTTCATATGGTAACTAAAAAATTTAGAAATTAACCATATAAAAGATCTATATGTAGGATTGAAAATAAGTCAAATGTAATGTACTTTCATATTAAGTAATGAAATTTGATGAATCTTTTTATACGTAGAAAGCGGTTGCTAATAATTTTCTTGACGTGAATTCTTGTTTTGTAGTTAATAATTATTTCTTACCAGAATTATTAAGAGCAATAAAAAATACCAAGTGAGAAATAAAATAAAAACTACAGAATTAAAATCAAATTTTGTCTTCTGACTGGAAACCACTTGAATTTCCATGATCTTATTTCACTTTTAAAATAAAAATTCATTATAGTTAGCGATATTCAGAAGCGTATCGCTTCCTTTGCGTGTTCATCGTTATTTTGATGCTTATGTTGTTTTTGAATGGATAACACAAAACTTGTTTTAAATTTTCAAAGCCTTTGATGTTGACATTAGATGTAAAAAAATATTTTCACGACTTCTTTTAACAGTGTATCCAACAATATTACCGGTAAAAGAATCTGCAATGTAATTCCTGTCGGTTATGACTCTCGGATACTCTGTGGTAAGCAATTTATTGATTTCGAGATACTACTCCTAGATTCTTTCATCTTCGATTATGAATATTTCATAGGATGCCTCTAATACTTCGTTGCCCTGCTCTGCTGAGCCTTCTGACGTAGAATCACTTATACGAGAGAGTGTGTAAGGAGCTTTCATGGTTACGGGTTTATCGTTCTAGTAATGCCTTCATGCATGGGGTAAAGATGAAGTTCCAGAAGCCAGTTTTTAACTTTGCAGGATGAGTGATAGTTAGCACAACGGAATGGTAATTAGCTCTTCTTAAGCTAACTGCCATTCTATCTGTAATGAAAAGTTGATTTTTTTTTAAGAATATTATTTTATTTATGAAAGTGTTTGAATTTTGAATCTGCATTCATTCATCGGAAACTTGAATTCCTTTTTAGATTTGCATAATTCGCTTTTTAATGCAATTTTTACTTTTTTAAATGCTATTTCCTTCATTTCTAAATTTTAGTAAAATCTGGGGAAAAACATTATAAAACTGAAAGTTAAAACAAGCATATTTAATCCTTTGATAGCAATTGAGATATTGATAATCATGAAGATTATTATGCATTAAATTGTTTGTTTTGCTTTATAAAGACAAGTTATCTATGATAGAATTATGTAAACGTGTAACACATAACAGCTAGGGAAAGTTGCGCATTTTTATTTTATTCACACATAATAAATTCTGAAATTATCCTACCAGCATTAACGAAATTTGAAATTGTATATTTTATGGAATATATTTTAATATAGTAAAACCAAATAAAAATAGATTTAATAAAAACAGTTTTTAAATTACATCGATTTATATTTTGATAGATTTCAATTTTTTAATACTTATAATTCATTACTCAAAATATTATGAAATCTTCAAATACATTTTTACATTAAATTTACTGTTATTTAAAATTTAATTAATTGATAGATGAATTGATAACAAAGACCTGAAATCATTAAAATTGTGCATTGTACACACCATTTCATAATTTAGCAATTCAGAAATTAAATGAAAAATCAATCTCAAAATTTTATCAATACCAAATAAGCTGAATAAAAGTGCACGATATTCAATTATTGAATTTGGTATTGATTTTTTTATCGCTTGATATCATTTAATGTTGCTATTAATCAGTATTTACTTACATACTGAGCTTTTACTTCAGAAGTCAATAAATAATGTCCCCAAAAATTGTAAAATCATTCAAATATTTACACTTTAAAATAATTTTAATGTTTTTTTTATTTCACACGAGAAATATAAATGCATAAAATTATCATGTTAGCTCCTGGCTTTCAAATTATTCAAAAGTTTAAAAAATTACAAAAGAGGGTTTTTATATTACAATGAAATAAAAGTACTCTTCTTAGAAAATCACTTTTTTTAATGCTTTTACTCAACATCAAATGACTCATGTATTGAGGATGAGATTTTGCAATTGATCATTTACTCATTTACTTTTGGATTTCTGAAATATTGTTTTTTCTGAAGGAATTTGAAGCAAGGATTTAAAAAAAGAAAGCATCAAGCTTCTTCGGCTTGAAATTTTTTTATTTTTTCAATGTTTTGTTTCATACTTGAAAATTGTGATGCTATAAGTCATTAATTAGCCAGTAAAAGAAAAAATACTTCAATGTTTTATGACTTTCAACTGCATAAGGAAAGTAAACCTTGAATAAGAAGCACGCACTTACAAAGGATGAACAATGCTTTATGAATAAAGCCACAGCTCTTGTTTCCGAAAAAATGGCATAAATTTAATTTTAAAATATTTTAAACCATTTGTTTATTAATGTAGTAAAAACTTCAGAATTATCTTTATTTTCTTTGCTTTTAATTCATTTGTTAAATAATTATGCATTGTTTTAATAATTTTTTTCAGATTATCTTGTAAATATAGCTACATTAAATCAAAAAATATCACTGCATAAATCAAAATTTAATCCAATTAATTACTAATTAAGTACTGAATCTAAACTAGTATATTTCCATCCATTATTTGCAATTATTAAAAATCGGAGAACTTAAAAATTTCGGATAAAAATAGATTACAAAACTCTTTTTGGTAGTATGGCATAAATAAGGTTAAATAATAGTGAGTAAAAATTTGTAGAATGATGCATGCAATTAGTTTCATGCATTATTTATTCTAAAAGAGATAAATTGGGTTATTATTCTTCAATAATTACAAATGATGAAATTGCTTTAGGCGTTACTGCTTTTTCCATTGTATAATCATAAATTAAAGCGTAATTATTCAGAGCATAAAACAAATTACTACAAACGTGCTATTGTTTTAGCATCTTTAGAAATCTTCTTGCCATGGGCACGAAATATTTATTGCATCTTATTTTGAACAATTATTCCAACGTGACTTTTGTACTTGAAATTTAAGACTTAGTGATTGGCTGAAGCTAAATTATATTGCAAACTTCCTCTTCCCTTTTTGCAAAAACGAGTGCTGGAAAAATAAGATAAGGTTTTTAAAATGTCAGGAAACAGCGTGAAAAATGTGTTCTCAGTGAGAATTTCTTCTTCGTTTAGAGTGAAACCACAACATTTAGATTTGACGGAATAAAAACTTGGAAATTTCAAAGCCTTTCCATTTTCCCTATCTGATTTATTCTCCTGCCTGGAAATAGGGTGGAATAAAATTTTCGTACAGCTAAGAGGAACTGCGAGAAGCTTTGATAAACAGAAGCACCATGACACATCCACTTTCTCGAAATTTATGAGTAACTTGTTTTTTTAGTGTGTAACACATTACAACAAAAATAATGCTGTTGATTCAAAATTTTTGAGAACCTGGCTTCTCCACATACTCAGTAAATTCGAGTTCTTTTACGAATATATTTTGGTTATAAATATGTCATAAAATGTTGGATAAATATTTCAGAGTTTTGTTACAAATAAATCTTTAATAGTGTATAAATAAAATAAATATGTCAAGATCCTCATTTTTTAAATATCAAAACAATTATTTTGTTTTACTTTTTTATCAATTCATCATATAAAGGTTATTTGAAATAAATAGTTTGCAATTCGTTTCTTTTTGCTGTTTTGAAGGAAACCGATTTTTTTTCTAATGTGTCCAAAATATGATTTATAAAAGTTAAAATTTCATCGTTGAAAAATCGCTAGTGCAAACATTTGTTTAAATTTATGAGAATATTCAACTTACCTAACTTTTACCCGAATTTATTTCTTTTTTTAATGCAAAAAAATAAAATATCATATATCTTTCGTAATGTCCTTTATGAAAGTAAATTAAAAACAATTTCAAAAGCGCTTTTATTAAATCATCATTTTTTTACTTATTATTTTCATTACTATCTATTTTTTTTTGGCTTTTGTGAACAATAGAAATTTATGAACCTTGACATTCAGTTTTTTAAAATTAGATACCAGGTGTCGCCACTTGTATGGACACAAAATTAAATTAAATTAATCTACTAACTAATAATTAAATTCTGAAAATATTAAATTAATGCATTTACATCGAAAATTTGCAAGCGTATAAAACTGACAAAAATTGTTCATAACGAAATGGGGCAAAAAAAAAAAAAAATCAGTTTTTACGAACATAAAACCCACTATCGAGTTAAAAAAATATTTTTAAAAAGGGGAACAGACGGAATTTTTCAATATCCATTTGCTATTGTTAATGAAGTTGTTGGGCGAGTGCACAATTAAGGAAATCCAGCATTTTCAATTGTGAAGAACAAAGCTTTGTTCTACGAAACAATTCGAAAAATAGGTAGCAAAACCATAGCTAAATCGTATTCAAGGAATAACACTTATGAAATATTATAACCTAAGAAGACAGAAGATCATTAATTCGGAAACAGCAATAATTCCCAAAGTACACAGCTAGAGAGCTCGCACAGCGATCAATACTCCAAAAAGAAAATTAGCAGGATCAGCTCGGCCTCGGGCGTTTATATAAGTTTTCCGACAGGGCAAGGAGTTTTCTAAATGGTTATCAGATCTTGATAAATTCATTGATAAAGACAAAATTCCTGTACTTTCTATAGTCTTCCTTTTTTCCATCAAGGTTGTCCTAATCATCACCAGGTCTCCAAATGGAAGTTGAGATTGTCGCTAATGTTTAGGGCCTTTGACTAAACATACATTCAGCATCCATTAAGAATATTTGTAAGTTTCTTTTAATAACTTTGAGAAAACTGTGTAGGGAAAGCAATATTTTTTATTAACATTCTCATGCATATTTTCAGACATATTCGTATTACATGCTATTTTCATGCTTTCTATATGTAATACAACTGGCTTTGAGGTAATTTGATTCTAACCAACCATATTTTTGTAATAACCTAGAGAATAAATACTGAATTCTACTCATGGCAAAGAAATAATCTTGTTTTCCTAATACAGAAAGAATTTCCAAGGGGCATATTCGCCTTATTGAGAAAATCCTAAAAGAGTTATTGAAATGAAATATGGGCCTTTAGAACAAGGCATAAGAAAGATAAAAGTCAGAATATTTCAAGAGTTTATCTAAAGTTCCTTTTGATTTATGCGTATGAAATCGCAATTGGGCTAGATGCATATCTAGCAGCGTTTAAAAGTTTACAAATTCACCAATACAGCATCAAACTCCAAGATGACAGTTGTTATTCTAATATCATTTATTTTTTGTGTATGTGTCGAGTAATTTAAGGCTGTCACGGAAGAAGTGAAAGAAAATTTTGAAGCTAGAATAAGAAAAGTGCATTCTGTGTTGCAAAAGAGGATGGTTACCAATAAAAATAATTTAATGTATGCAAGTAACACTAAATGCATATTGATATTGATAATTTCATTTTACAAAATTTGTTGAAAAAATTGTTTAGATTTTTCAAAACTTGTCCTAAAGCTGTGCGATTAAAACTGTTATGGGGTTTAGTTTTACTGACATTTAACAATTCTAGGGCAAAAACAGTTTCAAAGTAGGACTAGGGTTGCTTTAGGATTAAAATCATAATTTTGAACCTTACTAATATGATAAGGATAATTCCTGAATCTGCACCTTCTCTCCAAACTTTTGCATTATACAAGAAGAAAACTGATATTTATCTATACTTATAATAAAGTTCAATGTGTGTGTTTGTGTGTGTTGGCGCTCAACAGACTAGACCGTTGAACCTACAGCTACCAAATTTGGTACATGTATACCTTGGAGGTCGGGAATGTGTACCTCGGAGCCCTTTTTTCGAATTTTTTATTAGAATTTGAATTAATTAAAATCTAAGTGAAATTTCGACGTTTTCGACGAAGCCAAGGTTTTTATAATCGTTTGCAAAGTCTAAATCATTTATTCAATAATTTTTTTCCCTTTTTCGCTTTCTTCAAAAGAACATATTTAATATTTTGGCAACATCTTATAAAAAGAGCAAGGCCCACAAGTATTTAATTAAAGATTTTAGAATGCGTTACTCCTGGCGAACCAGCTGGTCGCCAAAGGCGGCTAGAAGAAAATGGGAACTTCGATATTGAAAAAGTTGAACTTCGATATTGAAAAAGGTGAACTTCGATATTGAAAAAGGTGAACTTCGATATTAAAATATTCATTAACGTCATTGACGTTAATGAGTATTTTAAGCAACTGATAATAAAAGGCTTTTTATTCTATAAAACTTGAAGAGCAAAGCAAATGATAAATTGAACTTTTCTGAGTTGGATCTTTCTCTTATTCGCTATAAAATGTTGACATCAGTATGCCAAGATTAACTAAGCTCTGAAAATATTAAAATAGTGTTTTGTCATCGAGAATACATAAGAATATAGATTTTTAAAGCACGAAAGCTGGAGGAAATATTTGAAAAATCATAAGGAAATTTTTAAGTATGATGAAATATGTGAAAAATCAATTTCAAAATTTCATCTTTACAGATACGAAACAAATTAAGTTTAATACAAGTGTCAATTTTTTTCATTTCGAAAATCAAATGTAACCATCATGGAGTGGCCTTCTTAAATCTTTCCCTCATACTTTTTAATAAGTATGGAAGTGGGGACCTCAAATGCCAAGCATAAGCTGTTTCATTATATTCCCTGTTTTATTAAAGAAAACCAGTTTTTGTTTATTAATTGAATAGCAGTGATAAAAAATACTTACGAAATATTTATCTTTGGTGTGAATCTAGCCTTTAATGTTTCTCGATCTATCGCTGCCACGAGTTTAACTCACAAGTTCTAGAAAATGAAACATATTTTAGAAGTTTTTTGGCTGTCAGTTGTAATTAAGATTTGACACAGAACTACAGCGTAATCACAAGAACACATATACCTTTTTTTAACACTCAAATAATTGCTTTTATATGCATGCGAAACTACAAACTGCCAATTCACTGATGAATGTGGTTCAAAATTTTATATGGATCGACACTTTAGATGTTAAAACCGTGAACCTGAAGTGTTACGTTTTTGACTTATCGCATGTACAAAAGAACAGACCTAAAAACGACCAAATCCTTGACGGATTTGATTCTAAATTTGATGCTAATCTAGATTTTGCATGCTAAACCTATGTGTTAAATTTTACCTACCTAGATTTTTATGATTCGTAGTTAGTTACATTGTTACCTCGCACTCGTACATTTGGTCAGAAACGGGATTCCTCAGACTGAATTTCGTTCGATATTTGGTTGAAAAATGGCTGTTTTCATACCGAATTTCAATAAAGTTTTGTCATGCTCAAGAAAGACAAACATAATTCCAAAACTTCGCTTTTTCTTATTTGTCAGGGTGGTATAAAACTCTGAAATTTGTTCAAATGATCATTTGCCCCTGATAAATATTATAATCATTTGCCCAAATGTTTATAATATTTTCTAGCAGTAAGCTCAGGCTGCGGCAGTGTGATGTAAAGGTTCTGGCCTCGTGACTGGAGAATTTTTTAGGTTTGAGACCCAATTTCACTGTGTATGTGGGTTGGAGTTCGCATTAACCAAGTGTCTTTCTGATCATGTGGTATGGAAGCTTAGGGATGGGGTGCCAGCTCAGGTTTATTTTTCGTTATCTGATAGAGGCACAAAATTACGAGGTCCATCTCGAAATAGCTTTTGTGTTGTTTTAAAAATGACCTTTAAAAGAATTAAACTCATTGTATATTTCGCATTCAAGAAAACACAAACCGAACATGAGTAGCATTTTATGCATTTTGTTATTTATTATTCAAAATTTACATAATTAATTGAAAGAGGAATAAAATTCCTTAAAAGTCATTGAAAAATGTTATGATTAAAATTAATCTGCATTATTGAACCTGCATTATTGTATTAAATTTGTAGAAAAGATGTCTTAAGTAAGTACTCTGAGCCGTGATATAATTATTCTATAAAACCCTTTTTATGGTAAAAACCTATCAGATAATAAAAAGTAAGAACAAATTCGAAAAAAAATTCATGGAGTCAAGTCAAGATAATTTATATCTATTACCTTTTGCCTCACATCTGCTCAAAAGTGATTTGACTCTAATTAAATATGCAATTACGCTCCGAGATTGTTGCTCGTTTACTGAAAAGGAAATTTTTATTTGCTCTTCTCTTAAGATCCAAGTTAATTTTTCCTCGATCCTTTTTGATCATTTTAAAAAGACAGCAATTGACAGTTTGCTTTTATTCTTATTATGGCTGCTGCCTCTCGGACCGTTTTTCGTTCTTCAGAAAAATTGTTTTTGAACACTGTAAAGCGAATTTCTCTTTCATTATCACAAAGGAAAAACACTGGCAGCTGTTGATGGTCTCACGTTAGTACCTAGTAACCTGTCACGACAAAACCTTTCAGCATTCTTTGAGATTTGAAGTCAATGGCTTTTATCGGTTCTACTTTCTGTACTTGAATGGAAGTCACCATTAAAAGAAATAAAAAAACTTTATTCAGATGAAAATTATGACATAATGTTATGACATTAATTAAATTTTGTGTAAATAAAATTAAATACAATGTTCAAATAAGTTTTTTTTCAGTTTCTTTTTGAATAATAAGTTTATTTTGCTAGAAACATCCGATCTTTTCCTATTGAGAGTATAGATGGTGTTATTTTTGACTTTTTTGTAAACGAAATGTATGCATATAAAGTTTTATACCTGTCATAAAATTTAACCTAAAAACACTTGGTAATCTCTATGTTCTAAAATTCATATAGAACGAGAAAACTGTTCTTGGATTTATGGCTATCTACATGTCTCCTGCCTGACTTCCTTACTTGAACACATGCGCATTAAATCTCATAAACAGACGATATAGGTAAATGAGATGTGTCATATGATCTTCACACTAAAACTATTGATTTGCATCTAATGTTGGACCACACAGGAAGAGGTATGACCCTAAAATGTGTAGCTGACTTTCATTATTATTCGATGAAAATTCATTCATTATTATTCGAAATACAAAGCCTGCCTTTTTGTGGAAGTATGCCAGGAAATAGAAGTAAAATACTTGCTTTTTATCTTCAGAACCTATACTACACCATTAAAGATTTGTAATCTATATGTAGATATCATCAAAATTTTTCTGTTGTATCAGACATGTGTCATGGATAATGATATTACTGTTAGAGAGGATTAAGTAAATGGAGATAAAAAACTTCTCTTATCAATGATTTGAATAGATTGGAAGTAGTTTTAATCGTCCAAATCCCCATTTTAAGAGGATTTTCTTGGATTTCGTCAGCCTGTAATTAAAAATGTGACTGAAACTTTGAACTTAATTTTCCTGTCAATTTAGGAAAATTTTGGAAATATATGCTTGATGTATTTACACACCGCTCCATTTTAGGATTAGAAAAGTTATGTTTATTATCTTTGCATGATAAAGATTCTTATTAACGTGCCTACTAATAATTATTTAAGCTGTTTCAAAGCCTTTTATTATTTTTAGGTTTATGAAATTAAAAATTTCTATGGAACTCAATCTCCAGGTTCAAAACCAGATATCATTAAAATCCTTGCTTATGTGACTCTGTTGCAAGAGTCTGCGCTGTCGATTTTGACTAAATGTCCACCAGTTTGTGGGGTGTGTATATTTAGAGAATAAACGTCAGCTCAGGTGTTATCTTCTGACCAGGGAACGAAATTGCGAGGTCCGTCTGAAAATAGTCCTATATTGCATTAAATAGAACTTTAATATAAACCTGTGTAACTAGTCTTTAAAAAGCTTTATCTTTGTTATGTTTAAATTTTCTTAGAAAAACCTTAAATTTCTTAAGGAATTATGATATTAATGAAGTTTTTATATTGTACAAAGCTGAAACTTTGCATCCAACTGAATTACAACATTGAAACTAAAATATTTTGAAAACCTTGGAATAATTTTTGCTGAAGTATGTAAATATCCCTTAGATAGGGAGAGGGAAACTGAATATATTACCAAATGTATAAACCTGAATACAGAAAAGTTACGACAAAAAACGTAAATTTTCTATAGAAGATTTGAAAAAAATGTATGTTATCATTTTTAAAAGATACTTACAGAGTTATTTCCAAAACACTCTTATAAGTTTTATTTGCATGTTAAAACGATTATAAAATGGAGATTCAACACTTGTAAAAATTACTCAGAAACCAGATTTTCATCATTTTATGTGAAGGGCAAGAACTTTATTTATTGCAATAACAATTTTATCTTAACTATCTAATTAGTTTTTCAATCATATTTTCGAGCGTAAAAAATGTCTACCAGTTAAATTGTGTTAGTAGCATGCCTTTATTTGCTTAAGGAGACCATTAACGTACTTCAATAACCGAATAAAATAAATTAGAATGAATTTCTTAATGTTTAAAGAATAAAAAGAATAGAGTAAAACAGCGAAACTTTTTATTTATTCATGAGTTTATTAAATTGCGTTAATAAATTTCTACGTAAATAAAATTTTCAGAGAATAAAATCATAAAGTAAACAATTGCTTCAATTAAAATATTTTAGAAAAGTCGGATTTAAGGAACTATAATTAATGCATTCAGTCTTATTTTTCTTACGACGAAATTAAATTTTGTTGATAAATACTGTAAAGATTACATGAGGGATAATTAAGTCTAAATAATGCTTGTATTTATTATTTATGAGAGGCCATATTCCCCCTATTTCTTTGCAGTTTGTGATATTCTATTTTAATAAAACGCTTCTTTGAGAAAATGAGTCATCATAAAACGAGAATCCGTTTACAAATAGCCAAATATTTAATTATTCGGTTAGAGTAAAGTATTTATCATATTTAGTCATTTTTTTTTCATGCAAAACATAAGATCAAATGTAGGCGTCGGAAAATTTGACTTACATATTATGACTTCTCTATGCTCCAGATCTCTCTTTGTCCGAAAAAAAGATTTCTCGAGTTATGTTTATGAACAGTATAACTTAAAACCACCGTAATCCAGAAGAAGGAAAATTAGCAAATGATCTTTGATTTCTGATTTCTTTCATGAGTAATTTTCCTTTCTGTCAGTCATTCTGCATATGAAGACAACTAAAAACCGTGACAAAATGCATAAATGAAAACTGTCATATTATTTTATTACTAGTATTGCAGATCTTTATCAAATTTTAGGTCACTTGTGTCAATATATACATAATATATTTTTATATATAAGTATATTGTCTTTCTTAGATTGCTATAGTTCAAAATTAGAAGGTCAGTTTTGAAAGAGTTCTCGTGTTATTTTAAAGTGGAAATTAAAGATAACTTATAATAGTTTATTAATTTTTTTAGATCCATTTTATTATTAAACAATTATTCTATTTGATATGCTATGCATATTCGTTATTGCATAAATAATACAACCAATTCAGATAAATGTATTTAGGTTTTAGACATTTAGAAATTTGGATTTTCTAATACAGCAATGGAGTTGATGCATGTTAGTTTCCCTTGAAAACTACTTCAATGTCATAAATACTGAAAGAGTAATAGATAAGAAAATTCATTTATTGAGAAGGATTATGATTTTTTACATGATATATCAACCAGAATTTTACACTCATATGAAAGAATATGATGTCAATGTCAAAAATGTCGCAATTGTGTCAATTGTGTAGGGTGAAACATTCTTTGAATCTAATGATTTTTTATTTTCTCATGTTTTCAGTAAGGAGAAAGTATTGCAATCACCAAAAAATTCAAACTTGAAATTTTGACCAATATCCAAGTTTCAGACCTCCCTGACTCGAAAAAATAGCTTGCTGCATCATGTTTGTGTGCATGTCCGTCTGTTTGTGAACACGATAACTCAAAAATGCTTTCAGGAAAACGAATTATACTTAGAATATAGACTTGTCATCGAATTTGCAGATTTCTATCAAATTTTGAATGAGACCCATCCTGAAGAAGTCTGTCTTACCAGTTCTCCAAGTGCAGTGGAATACAGTAGCCAGAAAACGCAAAAATCTAATCAGATGAAATTTTAATACTCAGATTTAATATCTAAAACATAAATCAGTATCAAATCAGGAATCAAATCCGTATAAGACCAAATTTGTGGTCATGATCCAAATCTTTTGCATACCAACTTCAGACCAAATTTGTACATTTTTATCAAATATTAAACAAAATCCATTCGTAGATAGTCCGCCTTTCTGGCTATTAAAATTCGAGTGAATATAAAACATAAAAAGCTAGGTAGATACAATTTGCTGCACAAGTTTAATATCTAAAATGTTGAGCCTTATCAAATTTGGAACGAAATCTGTCATAGGGATGACCGTTTGTCAATTAGTGCTTTCGTATGCATGTAAATGCAATAGCGGAAATGAAGGAAATTCGATATGCGATCTTAAAAATTCTATAGCTCTATTTCAAATTTTGGGTTTAATCAGAAAGGAGTCCTAAAATAAATATTTGCTTAGTGGGTTTTAGTAAGTTCATGCATAGACCTATATTTTGCTAACAGTTGTTTGAAGACCCTCGCAGTCTTGTTTAAGATCTACAATTTTTTTGAGGATGAAGGGGGATAAGATCTTTATTGGAGTATATGCGAGAAAGTTAAGGGGAGGTCATGCCCGAATTACTTGTATCATGCTCCCACAAGTACCTAAATTTTTCTTCAATCTGATTCAATTCTGAAGCAATTAATCTTATTATTTGAGTTAAATTATATACATAGAATTAAGATCCAGAAAGAAGTCTGGAATCTAATTATAGAAATCAAATATTTTTGAAAAAAATAATTATGATATAAATTATTTTGTAATTAGGAACTCTCCTGTTCAATGTAAAATATGATTAAGCAAAATTATTCCAATGTTTGAAATTTCTTTTTTTCCAACTGATAATGTTAATTTCGTTAAGGTTTCTCATGAGAATAAACCTTTTTCTCTTTCCCTGCTTTGGAATTTAGTTTTTTAAGGGATTTCACTTGCCGTTATATCCTACATTTAAAACCTCAATAAGCAGTTTTTCATTCAGAGATGAACCTGAATGATATTTATTACTTATTTTTGTAAAATAATAGCAGCGATTCTCGTATTGACTGGCGAAATTGTACTCGGACAATATAAACTATCTAAATTCTACGTTTGAAAACAGTGTATTTGGGAGTGATAAATAATGACAAAAGTATTAAAAATTAAAGAATGTTAAAATTACATTCGTTATACAAGAATAGTTTTTGGTACACTTTTATTGCATTTGAGTGCTCTACTTCAACACAATTATTTAATTTGATTTGTTCCATCCGTTAAAATGAAGCTTTGTTACGAAGTTTCAATGAAACTTTGTGCCCTTATATGTTATCAATTACAATACTCTAATTAAATATATTCAGACCTTAATTATTAATTAATTAATTAATTAAATTCTGATTCTCTTAAATGTTGCAAAATTTGCAGCTGAATATGAAGAAAGATTGATTTCTATGCTGCCTAATATTTATAATTATGAATTATAAATCGCTGACAAGGAAGGTGAAATTAAATTTTTAAATTTTTTTTTCATAAATAAAAATGTTAAAAGTTGTTTTTATTGAATTTATTCCATTGCAAATCTCTGTTTTAAATAGTTAAAATACTGAAATCTAACATTATTTAACATATGGTCTATTTTACATATGCAACAGTTTTTTACAATTCGGAAACAAAGGATTTCATATCTTATTGAAAAGAAAAAATAAATATACAAAATTATAGTTATATAAAAGAAAGAATAAATACAAAATACTAACGATTTTGTAATTTAAAACCTACTTGTTGTAAAGACGTTGTAGCTGATATTTTACATACTTTCGAGTTGTGAAATTTTGCTCAGTCAGATTTTTATAATAAAGTATACTATTTTGAAATTTTTAGAATTGAATTGTTAATTGATTTGTCAATTTTAATCGTATTTTGATTCTTACGGTATGAGATAAGTAAAAAGAAATTGAAAGAAAGGCAAGATGATCACAATAGCATATTATTTCACTTATCAATGTCGAAAATAAATTTAAAAAAATTTACTTTTTCTTTTTCATAACAAAAGTATAAAGCAATTTTTTTAAATAAAAATTCGGGATAAAACAAAGGGTTAAAACAATAATATAAGAAATTTAGATCAAGATTAATGTCATCAAAAATTTTCTAACATTCATTAAAAATTAAACCTTGTTATAAATGGGATTAAACTTCCATTTTATTAAAATGATTCTATTAAAATTTTACTCTTTTCCGAGTTTTGCTTGATCATTTTGAATTTTAGTAAAATAATTTGATAACTTATATTTTTTTGCTATTTAGCAGAGTAATAAAAAAGTTTTTTAAAGATATGATTTCCACTATCGCATTTTCTGTTTCTTAGGCTTCTGAATTTGAAATTTGTTGTCGTAGTTACTTATGTCCTTTTAGAAGCCAGCCGACAGAAATCGGTTAGCGATTTAAGCCTAAATTAGCGTCCCTTGTTTTTTCAGCACCGCCAACTAAGGCCAACAGTACAACTTAGCTACTTCATGCTTCACAATCGTTTGCACAACCCCCTTTTAAAGGGGTACACATTCACACTACTCACAGATAGAACGCAGAATAACAACAATGCCCGAAACGGGAATCGAATACGGGAAGCCCAGATCAGCTGGAAGACACGCTACCCCTATGTCAGGACGCCAACAAATTTGAAACTTATTTTTAGTATGCATCATCTTCCCAGGAATCGTGCTAACAATTCAATTTTGATACTTTAATTGTAACACATTTCATTTGTAGAGAAAGACGTAGTTTCCATTTCCATATCTTAGAATCTTATGACAATATTCAGCAATTTGGAAAACCTGAAAGGGTTAAAAAAAATAGTTTTTTTTTCTTTTTCCAATAGCAAACAAAGCCTCTAGGGATCAGACTTTAGATCTTCTCCATCCCTTGTGTGACATCCAGAAATAAAAAAAAAGCTCCTTCTTTTCACCTGTGATGGAAAAAAAGTCTGGGGTTCGTCGCGAGTTAGACTCAAATAAATCATTGAGGAGGGGGCCATAAAAGTTTCTTTTCCAATCCCGAGAATGTTCGTGTTCGGGAAATGGAAACGTGAAATGAAAACAAGGCGAAGTTCGTGAGTGCCGGTCCTTTTATTCCTAGCTCTGAAGTGCGAACTGGAAGAAAAGTAAATTCTCTGGTACTAAACGGAAACTAGCTTGTCGTAATAACTTAAAATGGTTCCCCGCGTTTCACCGTTTGGGTGGGATTTCTAACGATATTTTTTAGCCACTGCTTTCGAGTATACTCAGAACAAGTCAAATCTTTTGTAACATAAGAAGCAGTTTACAGAAGAAATTTCAAAATAGCTCTTATGCATCTGATGCTGCATTTGTATACGTTTTCTTTTTATTGATAAAGTTTAATTATTTTCTATACTGAATTCCATAAAAAAAGCATAAGTATAATCTTATCATACTTTTAATGGCAGTGACAGACTTTTAATATTTGTAATAATAATATTCCAATATAAAAATATAGTTTCTGTAATAAGAATTCAATAATAAGACAGTCATTTCCTACTTTATGACAGGTAGTTAAATAATTTTCTACATTTAATTTATTTAATTAAAACATAAATATATTCTTAAAGTACTTCTAATAATTGAACACAGGACTTATCGAAAATGCTTTTGAAGGGGACGAGTACTCAAAACTTCTTACGATAGCTCACCAATACCAAACAAGTTTCAGAAACAAAACAATTATCTGCACTGACTTTATATGAAAATGTGAATGAAATTTACATTTCAAATTTTTTGGGAATATTGTTATTGCTGCTAAATAACAAATTATTTATTTGGATATGTTTTAAGCTCAAATTTTAAAATACATGAAGGACTGAGCAAAAGTCTCTTACAAGGGAGGGTTCAGACATTTGATTATTTTCAAAGAACATCAATTTGATAAACTTTCATTGTCGAGTTTATGTAAATAATATATATATATATATAAAATTCCACACTCTAGTTGAAAAAGTTTAAATTCTCTGGTATATACCTGGTCCGTCTATTGTTATTATTTTAATTTTATTAAAAATTATTAAATTAATTAAATTTAATTTATTAAAATTATTACATTTTAATAGAAGAAAATAATAACCTATTTATAATTTGTTTAGCTTAAAATCTAATGTCATACATTTATAAATATATTGGTTAAAAAGCCTTTTGCAGCAAAAAGGTTCCTTTTTAGGACGAGTGCACTAATATTCACAAATAAACTAACAATATAAAATGTCTCTTAATTCCCTTTTCAATGATTTTTTAAAAAGTAAGCTTAGAAAAATAATTCAAACGAGTAAAAAATTTTATGTTGTTATATTGCTTGTAAATTGCTTCTTTCTGAAAGAACAAAAAATATTAACTAAAATTATATCAATTTTTTGATGTCCTAATAGGTATTCTTCGTTAGCTTGAGCGCAGCTACTCGAAAATCAGATGAAATTTTCACAAGAGATTTTCCAATGTAACGTTTTTTTGAAAATATATTTTTAGATCTGTTTTGTATCTGTCATAACATATTTTCCCTTTTATTTCGTACATTTAAAATTAATATAATTCTTTTTAGATAGTTAGATACATATAAAGAGAAATATTTGAAAAAGATTAAAATCGCTCCATAATAAAGTCAAAAATATTGTAAAAAAATCAGTTACTTTTTGGTATTACTTGTTATTTTGTTGTTATGAACTTAGTAAAAGAAAAGAATTTATGCCTTCCTATAAAACCCCAATATTTTATTACTTAAAATATCATTGAATTTAGGATGTAATTCTAGTAAAACTAATAAAATTTTCACAAAGAAATTCACTTACTTTTTGTGCAGTAATTTTATTGAAATTATTTGTATCTCTAGATTTCAACATTCATCCTTTTTTTCAAATTTGAGCAATGAAGTTTTCTTATTTTGGTTCTAAAATGTAACCTTATGAAAAATATGTAAAAACCGTTAGTAATTTTGTATGCCCTTTTTGCATATCGCTCTTTTTTTCCAACTCATATTTATCAAAAAAAGTAAAGCAACTTTTTCCTTTAAGTTTATTTTTAGAGTTAGAGTGAAAGAATCAATGAAAGGATTTCTCTTCAAAACTAAGACAGAATTCTACAGAAGAAGTCTATATTAGACACATGGAGTCCAGCTATGAGTAAAAAAATTTCAAATTTTTATTGTTCCTCCATAGCCAATTGGTATGATTTGAGAATAAATCGTTGAATTTATTAAAAGATAATTGTTGATTATAGTAGTTACTTGTTTTGGTTTTGATATAATATAATGAAAAAATCTTTTGAATTTAGACAAAAAGAATTTGAGAGTCAAGGAAATCTTTGACAATAATAATGAATGATTATAATAATAATGATAAGCAGAAGAAGTAATATGAATTTTTTGAAAATTCAATTCCTACTTAGGTAAACAAAGAAATTTTTAATTTTAGTTACTTTTTATTAAATAATGATCAAAAAAATTATTAAGTATAAAAAAATAAGTAAAATATTTTTGATTTTTGCAAGAATTGAACTCGCATTCACGTGAAAAAGTACTGAAATCCTTGCGTTTTACTGATTGAGCTACTACCTATTAGTTTCCTTACAAACTGCTAAAATTCTACTTAAAGTATCAAAAGTTAATTAAATTTAATTAATGAATTAATGTTTAAAAAAGCTGTATTAAAATCAAGTGTCAATCACTACAAATTTAAAAAGATATATTTGAACTTAAGAGGGTGAATAAATAGTATTTTGTCAACGATTGAAAATTTGAATAAAATATATAAATAAATATATATATTGGGAAAGTGTGAGGAATTGAAAAATAAATGATACGTCTGATGAACGATAAGCAGAAAATGAATGAGAAAGATAGTAAATAATATGCAGAAAAATAAATGATAAGGGCGATAAAGGATAAGTAGAAAAAGAATGACAAGGAAAATAAATATTACGCAGAAAAATAAATGGTAAGGACGGTAAATGATAAGCAGAAAAATGAACGATAAGGATAATAAATGATAAGCAGAAAAATAAAGGTTAAGAAAAAATATCAATAAAATAAAATGAATATATTAAAATAAAGAAGAAATCGAAAAGAATTATTTCATGAGCTCTAAAAGTATTTGACAAAAAATAAACAGCCATGAAAGAAATTGTTGCATTCGTGTGTCGTCAAAGATGAAATGCAGACAAAATTACCATGAAACGAAATCTTACTACATTATAAATAATATTGTGTTACATGAACTTAACATGAACTTACTTTCATTCAAATTATCGTTTTTAAACAACAAACTTAAAAAAATTCCATATTATATCACTGTTGCCAAACTGAATTAACTATTATTTTCAAAATAATAATTATAATTTTTAAACCTCTCTTGAGTTATTTTAAATGAAATATGTATAATTTATTTCGCAATAAATCCAATTCAAAAGTATAGAATTTATATATGAATATTTTTTAAACATTCATGGGTATTCTGAAGATATCAGAAACTTGTCTAAATACAAAAAATTCTGGGCATTCGCTTCAAAAGCTATATAATCACATCTGAAAGTTATAAGATCACAATAATTGGATCATCGGAGAATTGATACAGTAGCCAAACAAGAATGTGAGCTCTGACGAGCTGTAAGTTGCAGTCAAAAACGGAAAAATAAATTCTGAAGAATTATTTCATTTCATTAGAAGCGTTATATTAATGAAGAATAAATAATAAAGAAGTTTTTAAATAAGTTTATTATATTTTAAAGTAAATTATTTTTACAAGTGCAACGGCAATTCTTTTTAAATTGTGAGTAATTTTGAAGCACTTCAAATTTTTCATGAACACGAGAGCTGAACATTTTAGCATATGTCTCGTTGCCAAAAATGAAAAAGAAGAGTATCAGTCACTTTCTCAGCAGAAAAATTATAATATTTTCTTTTTTATTTAAAAGAGAAGGTATAAAATCTCGTTAAATATAAAAAAACACGTCAATTTCAACAATGTCTTACGAAAATAACGCAATTCTTTAACAGAAAAAAAAGCACCGTGTAAATTGACCTAGAGAAACCGTCCTCTTCATTAAAAAGAATTTTAAATACCCATGGCTAATGAAGACGATATTTCAATTAAAATCGGTTAAAGTTATACTTTTACTCCATTTAAAAAAAGCAAAAATGGTGTTACTTAGCGCATATTTTTGAGCCGACAAGACTTTGCTTGTTTCTATAACGACTTTGAGAATAAGTTTTGCATTAGATAACAAGTAGGCCCCCTCGAACCTCCGGCAGTTTAAAACATTAGTACTTATATCCTAATAAAATTACAAAATTTTTTCCCTCGGATATTTCACAAGGGAACAGGCCATTTAAAGACCTTTTCTTGACCATTAAATAAACAGGATAAAGCTGCTTCGTAAGTAGATAGCCATTAATTGTCTCTCGAAACAGGGAACAAAACATGTTCTGAGCTTTTACGACACTTCGCGTAGTCTGTTTTCTCGCATCAGTAGCTCCAAACTAAATAATTTTCGTTCCAACATTTTTCATAATGTCGTGAGGAGAGCAAAACTTGTTTTCCAAAACAGGAAAACCAGCATTAGTATTTTCCGTAAATATTATTCCGTTTCTTTTACACGGTCATTTCCATAGTAAAGGTCTTATACAAATAAAAATTCCTGCTACTTTTACTACAAATATGAAGCTGGCAAAACGGAAAAAGAGAATAAAAGCTACTGAGTATCGAATTGTGAATAAAAATTCCATTTTTTTCCTCCTCAGAAATTTCTTTTTCCAATTCGAACTGGTTTGTCGTAGCCACTTGCAACGTAACAAATGAGAAAACGCCACTCTCTGCAGATGCAGTAGAGATAAACAGTTTCATCCCATTAAAGCAAAATATCTTCCCGATTTGTCAAGGAAATATGGGTGTGCTTTTTTATACAGAACATAGAACTATATGACCGCTTGAATTCGCCATGAAATATACGAACGCACGGTGAAATGTAATTTCAAGCATAGTCAGTTTCAGACATGGAATAAAAATAATGACAAAACAAAATTCTGAATAATCCCAACACTTTTTAAACTGCATTTTTGTATTCATGAGTTTCCATGAATGCCGAAATATTCCACTGTGAAGAAAAAAACCCAGAAAAGGTTTGAAAGTGCAATCTGCATTTGTCTTGGCTTGCATGTTATGAGAACAAAGTTCATGTCATTGTTGAATCTTTGCTTTTGCTTCAATCACGAATATGTCACTGCTTTTGTTGGGGTCACACTTTTTGCTCAAAAATGTTGGATCCATTTATGAAAATTTTTTTGGTAAGGGCTCATTAATTTCAAGCATAATGTCAGGAAATGTTATAAAGTGATTATTTAGTGAAACAGATAAAGAAATAAAATGTAAAAGATAAAATTGTTGTTTAATCAGAAAAAAATTTGCTGAACAAGTATTTTTTTCATATGATGAGATTTTTCAGATGAAAACAATTAAAATGATTTCTTTTTATACAGCTTAAGTGTAGTGACTTTTTACCTATATCAACGTCAAAATATTGCTGAGACAGATTTGACAGTAATCTTTGCAAGCCCAAAAATATGGAGACAGAAATGACACATTCAGCAGTTGCGAAATAGAATAAAAATATAATATAAATATGACAGGACAAGCCTTTATCTTAATGAGAGCAAATAAGCATTAGTGTGTTTGTTCAAGTTTGTATTTTTGTTATTAATCCTATTCTTCTGACACGAATTAAATCGTATAATTGCTAAATTCATATTTTTTCCGTATTTAGATACATACTTGTTTTCGTATAAATTTTTTCCACTCATTTTTATGCATTCCTCTTATGAAAGCCTCATTCTTACACATGTATCTTCACTCTGACTTTTGCACAACTCCGTATATTAATAATGCTTGTTTAATGACCCTAATTGTTGCCTTTATTTTTATTTTTGTACATGTTTTGTTTAAGCCTCTACCTGAATTCCATTAACAGTTTTTTGCTTATTTATTTGCTTCTAAAAGCTATTATTATTCTTGTTTTGTTAGCTGGCAAGAAATTTTTTACGCTAAAAACACTAACATAAAAAAATGTCCTTTAAATGTTTACTGAACTTTAAATTAGTCATATGAAAAAATGAGTTAGACTTTGCTAATCGATTCTTCAAAATTTATTATTAATTATTATAAGTAGTAATTACAAAAATTAAAAGAAATTTATTCTTGCTTAACTGTTTTTTAAAATTACTCACTTATTAACGTGATCAGTAAAAGGTAAGGTCACATACAAATAATCTTTTAAAACTGCATTTAATTTTTTATTCTTGATTTCACGAATAATTTTTCCGTGATTGTTCTTTGTGAATTTGACAGTTCCATTATTAACTAATTGCTATGCAATTAGTGTCATATAATTTGTAAGACGCTAATAACCTATCCTTAGCTCTTTAATGTTAATGAAACATGGCAATTTCCTTAATATTTTATAAGTTTAAACTGCTTTCGAAATAGTGAGTTACTGATTCGTTGAAATGTAATTAGTTTTTCTCACCAATTGGCGTGATATTTGCTGACATTTAAAAATTCAGCTTATAAAGCAAAATGAAAAAACATCTTAAATAGTTGTTTTTTTTAATCTCTAACAGATAAAATTTGATTACAACTAAATTCATGCATTTTTTATTACATGAACTTTTACAACTGGACGAATATTTTCTTGTTTAGATTCTTTGAATTTTTAGTTTTGATGAAAGTATTTCGAATTTCCGAGATAAGTGATATGAAACTGAAATATCGTCTCTCATTCTTAATATATTTAATTCTTAATTCTTGCTTTCATGTTGAGTAGAATGTATTAGTAAAGATTTTGAAATATCTTTTAAATTTATTTATTGATTGTATATTTATTTTTTATAATCAAGTATCACGGTATTTACATTTTCGAAAAGAGTAAAATTTAATTTAGTTTTCTATTTTAAGCCTTACAATTGATGAACATTATAGATTTGTAATGGGTTATGTATCGAAAATGATATGTATCGCGGAATCAAATCATCTCATCTCCTCAAAGATTCAACGTAAAGAGTTCACTTTGCTATTTGCACAATGATTCCAGAATAAATGTATACATATTTACATTAGGAATTAATAACCTGCATCAAAGTTCCTTATAGTAAATATCGTATCAAAATGTCATATGTTAAAATCTAGATAAAGCAAAAGTTATGAAATTTTGTTGTAACAGCCTGAATCGCTAGAGAAAAATGGCATTTTGTGACAACATACATAAATTACATACAACATTTTAAAAGCAGATATACCTAACATGTTGACTTTTCTATCAATAAAATGTTGTTACAAGTTTGACATGCTATATTTTAATATATCAGAGACGATATATAAAATTTTTAAGTAGATACAAGTAAAGAATTTTTCATGGACTGTAAATTTCCATATGTTGGTTACTATTATTCAGGCATTTCTCACTGCGCCCACTAATGGATTTGTAAATGTTGTTATAAATATCAATTCGTATTCTGGAACATTCTCTTTCATTATGGATACCTTGAACCTTCAAATATTAACGGTTCAAATCTATAAACATAAGGGGAAAGCGTTGTGGCTTGGTTTACTTTGGAATAAGCTGTATTCTTCAATGATGTAGAATTAGACAGACTGACAAATTAATATCTGTCAATGTATGTCTAACAATCAGAGAACAGTTCAGGAAACCAGATGTAGCTATTACAAGTTTTATAGTTGCTATTACAAAAAATTAAAATTACCTAATGGTAAGGAAATATATTATTATCATCATCAAGTTGGTTTTCATATTTTTATTTTTGTTTGTATACTACCTAATGAAGTTAATTTAGTTATAGTAGTGAAATAGGTTTTATTTAAGGGACTTCAGGACTCGTAACAATGATTCATGAAAACAAAAACCCATCTTATTTCAAACCCATGTAATTTACAAAGGAAACAATTTTGAAATTTGAAAATTTAGCCCTATAATATTCATATAAAATTACATTATTTACTATACTTTCGCATAATTTGAAGAAATATAAACTGAATATTTTTTCCAAAATCTTATTTTATTGCTCATAGGATTCTGATTTTAACAGTTGGTCAAAACTTTAAAAAATAATGTTGCCTCTAAAAATGTTTTGAAGTTATATGTACTTTTTATAATATATTTAGAACAATATTTTTAAAATATAATCATTAAAATGTTTTTGAGATTTTAAGAAAAGTATAATTAAAATTCATGCAAAATTTTTCTGCGAATAATATTTTTAGATATTGATACATAAGTCTACTGAGAACTTATTTTGAGCATGTTTAGGAAATTTCAGATTAATAGGGTAAGTAGTTTATGAGATATTCTGTATAGAAGTTTAATTTTCTTTTTTTAGCAAAATGACATTAAAGTTGGAAAACAGTAAAATAAAATTTGAATAAATAAATGTAAATTAAAAATCACCAGGAACTTAAGAATTGCCCTTTGATTAGCTTAAACGGTTTATTTTATAAAACTTTTTGAAAAGTATTTTTAAAATACATTAATTAATAAATAAATTTTAACAAAAATCGAATCAAAATTCAAGTAAAATCTAGCAATAGTTTATCTAAAAATTGATATATGACTCATAGATGAGCTTACTGTGAGCATATGCATGGGATTTTGCATTCAGTTTTATAGATGTACGGTAAAAAATCGTAATAAAGTATTAAATCAAAGTAATGTAAATAAAACCCCTCAGAAATGTAGACTCTGTATTTAGTTAGCTTCAATTGTCCCATTTTTAAAAAAATCTTAATTTATATCCTTGTGCTCATCAAAGAATGGTGCATTTTGCCGGAGAAAGTTTCTGTTAACATTTATTCGGTGTTGTTTTAGTTTTTTTCTTGATAACACAGGAAGTTTTGATAGTATTGTTAAAATTTTAGCACCAAAATGGTCAGAAAAGCTGGAGCTCTAACACATATTGTTTTAAAAAATTGAAAGATGGGGTTTCAGACTCTTGTGATTCCTTAAAGAAAGGACCAGTTTCTAATGTGGATTTACCTTGAAATTGTATTTCAGGGTAAATGCACATTAAAATTCAAGTGCATTTATCAAACAACTTTTTTCCATGAAAGCATACTATTTTACTACCCCAAAAAGGTTCGTATGAAATGTGACAATGTTTAAGAACTCTAGTCATTCCAGATTATTAAATAATTAAATGAAATACGGTTTTTTTGGCAATATTTTAACTGATCTTTTAGGAAAGAAAAAAAATCTCATATATTCCTTACATTGCAAAACTTGGAAACTGTCATGAATAATAACTTTTACCATATTTAATTATGAAGTAGAATAGTAAAATAAATACCATTCTTTTTTAAACATGTATTTATTTTACTGTTGTATTATCTAGTCTCAAGAGTATAAAGAAACATTATATCTCCAGTCTCAAACGAATAAAGAAACCCGTTTAAATGTACAACCAAATTTTTAAAAAAAATCCCATTTTTTAAATGGTTTAATTTAATACTGAATCGTAAAAATTAAAACGAAAAATGAAAGAGAATAATTCCCCATGTGTATACTTTCCCCAGTGTTTCCTATAAAAGATTTATAGGGTTGGTGTTTAGGAGAGCTAAAACAGAGAAGAGTTGGACCCCTTTATTCAAAATACAACAACAAAAAAAAACATCGTAATGTATCTTTAGCTCTCAAGAGCAATTAATTTATCAAATATTTTAAATTCTAAAATGTGAATGAATACTAACAATTGTCTATATGTAAGTTACTGGAAGAGTGTATGTGCATTTGGGATTTTCCATTGATCTACACAAACTCAAATTCCACGTTACATCAGCTTTGAAATAATGTTGAAAATCCTAAGCTCTGGAATATATGGGTAGGTTATTTTAGCCTCATTTGAAGATGGACAAAATAACTTTGAGTATTCAGAATGACATCTTATGTATTAAAAACATAATTATAGGAAATATTAACAACTTTTAGGATTTAAGTTGTATGATTAAGTATGCTAGTAAATTTATGACAAGCAGGAACACTGTTTAGAAATAGAGATTTTGCAAAATGTACAATTTCTAAATTTCTGGAAACGAGACTGATTAATTATTAGTTAGGAATTTATTATTTCTTGATAATAGAATGTTATTAGTTCACACAAATGAATTGAAATCGATAGCTACACCCTTTTCTCTGTTGCAATGCGTATATTGGAGACAATAAAATGAAATGTTGGAATTTAGAAAATTTCTTTTTCTGACACTCTCATAATAGAGTTAAAATTTAAATTTAATAATAAAGGTTTTTGATTTTTAATTTTAAACTTATTTCATAATTCAATTTTATGATTATTAGGAAATTTCATGATACAATCTTCAAATTTACAATCAAATTAGAATTACTCAGAAGGGATCAACATTAAAATAAAATTAATCCATTAATTAATGGTTTATTTCTAAAATATCAGAGCCTTATACTGCCATCTTTAATACTAAACTGTACAAAATTTTGGAATTTTAATAAAACAGGTGTTCAATGGAAATTGAGAACAAAATCCTAAATAACAAATAAAACCCAAATGTAAATAAAACAATGTATAGTGTAACATAACGATGTCACCTGAAAATAATTTATATACAATCTGATGCTATAAATAAACTTGATAAGAATTTATTGAAGGGATTATTTTTTGATAAAAAATTGTAATAAACATTTATTATCATTTAAACAGTACAATTTTCATAAGGATGAAAATAAATACAAATAAATACAAATATTTTTCTTTCAGATTTCTTTGTTGATGCAGTTTACTTAAAGGCAAAAATGACAGAAAATTCAGACTGTTTAACAAAAGGGTCGGAGAAAATTTCCTTTTCTTACCATGGAGATAGCAGGGTTCGGATATGGCGAAAACAAAACGAAAGCATGAACCCCAACTGCATTGCACAACTCTTCAAGCTATTGGAGGTAATATTATGATTTGGGGAATTTTTTTTTGGCATTACATGGTTCCTTTGATTACTATGGAAGAACGTCTAAATGTCCAAGGGTATTTAAGTGTTCTCGCAGATCAAGTACAACCTGTTAAGTTAATGGTGTAGCCAGCAGAAGATGGAAACTTTCAGCAAGATGGCGTTCCTTGTCATATAGCTGGTATTATCGTCAGGTGGTTAGGAGAGCAGGACTCTGACTTTACCTGCCTTCGTTGGCCATCACAATCACAGTTCCAATCCAACTGAGAATTTTGGCATGAGATCGAATCAGACAATTGGGTCCAGTGCCATCAAATCTGAAGGAGCTGGAAAGTGTATTTCATTGGATATTGGGTCAAATTCCTCCTACCAACAACCACCAACTCACAGAATCTATGCCAAGAAGAATGCGAGTAGTATTAAGGGCTAAAAGTGGTCCAACACTATATTGAGGGGGTGGTCAATGTTTTATTCTTTCATAATTATTGTTTCAATGATAACATTTGTGATAAACCACATTTACTAATTTTGAACGCCAATAACGATACTTAAATTATTCAATAATAAAAGTTTTTATTTTTAAATTTTGAATATAATTCACAAATGAATTTTATCATTATAATGATATTTCATGATAAAACATTTTCAAATTCACCATCAAGTTAGGAATACTGAGACGACATCAAAATTAAAATAAAATTAATCCATTAGTTAATGGTTTATAACTGAAATACCAAAATATTATATCAGTAATACAGAAATGTATAAAGTTTAATACAACAGATGGTCAACGAAAAATGATGGCAAACGCCTGCCTACCTTTGCAATTTTAAGGCAGTTAAGTAAAAAAAAAAAAACAGTGTAAAAATTTTTTGCCGTAATTTTTAAAAAATTTAGATCTTTATTCTAGTCACAGATAAGCTTCAATATCTCAAAACTTTAATTTAAGTGCATGAAAATTACAGTAAACCAGCTGGAATGTCTTCTGCAAAACTTTTTATAACAGTCCTTAATAAAAGTGTTATCTCTCTCCTCCCAGCATAAAAACTGTGGACCTATAGCATGGTGTGATCACGAAGAGATTCAAGCTTTAGCTATCAGAGTGGAGTAGGAGAGAGTTTGAGCTATAGTGAAGAAAACCAAACAGGCATTATAAAGGTCTTGTTTTACCCGATTTCAAAAACATTGATATAAAATTATATAATAATAACAAGAGGAGATGCCACTTTTCATGTATCTAAGTGATTGATTATATTTTTGAGTTATTTGCTTTATACACATGTAAATGTGCATCAACAGTCAATCTGTGAACCGACTTAGCTCAAGATTTGATGCATATTTATACTCTAGAACAGGGATGGGCCAACTTTTTCGATCGCGGGCCAAAAATCGAAAAAATAAAGTTTGGTGGGCCAAGATCAATTTTTCTAAAATTTTAAAAACAATATACAAGTATTACAATTTAATATATTAATGAGATGAATGAAATTGCTATTTAATTTTTAAAAGTTCCTTATATTGAGGTTCGAAGTGAGATGTACTGATTCTAAGGAACGAGGCTAAATGCTCATCTGTCAGTCTACTTCTGAAATAATTCTTTCTAAGGTTCATAGTTGAAAACACTTGTTCACATATATAAGATGAAGCAAACATAGCACTGATTTTCTGGGCATGAGATATTAAATTTGGGAAACTTACTTTCGATAATGATTTGTAAAACTCTAACTTTGGCATATTTAGAACAATTGCTTGAGAAGATTGTTAGATTGCAACTCAATTAATTCAAGCTGCAAATCTGACCTTACTGCTTCACAATTTACGTTGAATGGCATGGTAAAAATATCCAATTCTGCTTGAATGGCACTGAAATCTTGAAATCTGCGTTCAACCTCAAAATGCAGTTTTTTCAAGCTATCTCCATAATTCTTAAGGTTCTCTTCATTTACTGAGGGTATTGAATTTAACCTCGGGAAATGAGATAAGTCGTTCTTACCTAGCTACCCAGCAAACATATTAAGTTTTAGTTTAAAAGCTTTGAGATGTGACTAAATATCGTCGATAAATTGATTTTTCCCTTGCATCTTTACATTTAAGTTGTTCATATGACAAAGAAGGTCTGTGAAAAATGCAAAGTCTGAAAGCCATTTTGTATCTTATAACATTTCGCACTCCGCAGAACACTGTTTCTCATCGAAGAACGACACAATGTCGTCTTTCAGCTCCCAAACTCGCTCGAAAACATATCCTGCTCTAAGCCACCTTACTTTCATGTAATACAGTACATCAGAGTATTCAGATTGCACTGACTGAAGAAAATCTCGAAATTGCCTGTGAGTAAGCCCACGAGATCGAATAGTATTTACAAGCTTTACGACTGTATCAAGCACGGGTTTCCTATTCAATGCAGATTTACACAGAGCATCTTGATGTATAACACAATGTAGAAAAACAACGGGATAGTTGTTCACGGGATAGTTTTGATTAAAGTGTCCAAGAAATCCAGATTTTTTTTCTGTCATATTTGGTGCTCCATCGGTCATAATATTACATATATTTGTTATAGGCACTTTCAAAGTTAAAAGCCCTTCCTGAAATTAACGAAAAAAATATCCCGTTGTAGTTCCCTTTAAAGAACGCATGCACGCCAGTTCCTCAATAATTTCAAAGTTCTCATCAACACCTCTTATAAATAATACTAATTGAGCAGTATCGTTTATATCAGTGCTTTCATCCATAGCTATGGAACAAAATTTAAACTGGCCAATCTTTGACTCTAATTGTGATGCCAAATTTTTATCGATGGCTTCCATTCTAGAAGTCACCGTTTTTCGAGATAAGCTTACAGTCTCAAAATTATTTTTCTTGTCTGGACATAAAACATCACAAACTTGGAGCATGCATTGTTTAACGAACTCCCCATCACCGAGAGCTTTATTATTTTTAGCAGTATTGTATGCTACAACGTAACTTGCATGTGTAGCTGCTTCTTGAATACTGTTTACCTTCTTGAAAAAATTTTGCCGGCCTGATAATTTTTTTACAAAGACTTTCTGCATTTTTTTTTTCATATTTGGACATTGCTTCGTAATTGGAATTCTTATGTTTAGATGTGAAATGGCGGGACATGTTATATTCTTAATGTTATATAAGATATCAAGAGGTTTATCTTTTACAATGGAAAAAAAATATTTCCATGTCCATTCATCATTAAAAGCGCGGCACTCTGAATCAACTTTACGTTTTTTAGTAGCCATTTTGGGGTTGAAATATTTTACGAATATCCCAAACAAGCACTAGCAACGCTATACTTTTAATAATTTCACCACTATTCACTATGACGCTATATGTCCACAATCTTTCAACACGCAATCAATAATATTAGAACTCACGCCAAAAGAAAAAACCGCTAGATGGAGCTTAAAATGCGCAGTCTGCCACATGTGAGGTCTAATTCACCTATATTGAATTCACATATGTCTGCTTCACAAGAAAAAGATAACGCTTGTTGGCGCCAATCTACAGCTATAACTAACAAATAACTTCCGCTTTTAACACTTTACCGATTGAAAATTGCCTGTGTTTGCTATTTCCTTCGATTTATGTTTTGTAGAACAAAAATAGAGAATGTAAACAGATTACCAGCTCTTTGAAAAAAAAGGAAGAAAAAATATAATATTTAAACCAAGTAGAAAAGGGGATGGATATATAATATATGAATATTTCTTTTAATTTGCCTCTGACCGGCAAATTAAAATTCTATCCGCGGGCCGCATAGAACCTTCTGGCGGGCCGTAGTTTGCCCATCCCTGCTCTACAAGATGTTTTTTCTGTGCCTTGATATTTTTAAATTGTCGAGTTCTTTTACTCTCAAACAGACACATTTCTTTTCAATTAACATCTTTCAATGTTTGTTAGAATTCTACAAATTTGGTGTTAAAATTATTAACCGGATTTTATTCATCTAGCTGAAAGCGCTTGAATATCGCATTCCCAGATAAGCAAACAAAATACCAAAAATTCAATTTTCGAACTCTGAGAGGTATGCAATTTTGAGATTCGTCAAAATCTCGTGGTTGGATTTTGATGAATTCGGAAATTAATAAACTGGAAAAAGACTAGAATCTATCTTTAACATCCTAAGAGTGTAAAGCTAATATATATATATTTGATAAAATTTAATTATTTTAACTTTTCGAGTATTAATTAAATGTGGCAGATTCAGAACTTTGAAATACGTAATTTCAAAGAGTATAGATAGCTAAAATATAAATATGTAAGTAATTTAGCAATTCCAAATTACAATAAGCTTGGATAATTATCATCTAAAGTTTCAGTTAAATTTCAAATTTCGTATGTACATAACTGAGGCTAGCGTTATTAACTACGGAATTAAGTTAAAGCTCCTCATTCTACTCTAAAACTGTGGAAAAAGAAAAATCATTAAATGCGCATTTCAGGAAGTTAAATATGAGACGACACAAAACAAACAGTCGATGAGCTTTAGAACATAAATTTCGACCTAGATTCCTCATCATTTTAATTATGTCAAATTTATAAAATTTTTAACTGTCTAGTTTAAAGAATTATTTGATTATGGAGAATATACATGATACAGAACTGCACGAATTTCTTAAATTTTTATTAACAACTATTAATTAATAAATTATTTTGTTAATGGTGTGGGGAATTTTGTTATTAATGAAACATTCTCAACATTGTTGCATTAATATCGATATATATTTTAAATGTTTCTTCATGTTGCTATATCAAGATTTGTTGGACGCCTGGAATAGTCTGGTTGGTAGGGTGTTCCTTTGATTGTGAGTTCGACCCCCACATGGGCTTAGACTCCTCGCTTATATGGTGGCTGGTTCACGTATAAATCTCTTGTGGGTGCAAAGTCCTCCATGTCGAGCTAATGCCATCAAGGGTACAGGGTCAGGGACGATTGCTCTCTGACGCTGTCTAAATGGCGATCTGTGGGTGAGCGAATGTAAAGCACGAATGAAGTAAACCCCGTAAAAAGGGATGCGTGAGTATCCAAGTCATACGCTTTGCCTAGATGGCGTTACTGAAATAATATTGCTAACTTGGCCAGGGGAGTTTTTTATAACAAGTGCTATAAGAAATAATACATTTGTTGGAAATAAAAGTTGCCATTTTTTTCATTTGTTTCTAAAATAACTTTCTCTCATAACATAATTTTTTAATCTGAAATTATCCCTATTGCTTATCTTATTAAAAATTGCTTTTATTCTTATTACTAGTTAATTATTTTTATTTATATTTTTACCGTAGCTCATACCTTTCTGAAAAGTACAACCAGAGTGCGAATGAAAATTCTATAGAATGTTTTCTTTTTCTGCGTGTACCCTTTATGGGAGTTAGGACGGTGATAGATGTTTTACTTTTAATTGAGGCTAGTCATTCAAATGAATGTCCAGTGCTAAATGCATGATTATTTTATATCTAAGTGCATGAACTATTGTTCAAACGATTTAAAAAATAGTCGTAGCCGAAGTTAACAATCGTTAACAAATATACTAAGATTTGTCATAAAACAGATAAATTTGGGAGTGGGGGAATCCAATGAAATTTCGAGAAACTTTCAGGTGTTTCATGAAGATGTGGTTTTACGCAGTTCATAAAACTGATGTAAAAATTCATCCATTGAAAGTTGTTGATCATTTAATCAGCGAAATCTGAATTTTAATGAAATCCATTTACTTGATGTTACAGTCTCATGTGACTGCGTGTTTTACTGCCTATAACAGCGAATATCGAAATATTGTTCCTGATCTATATTGTAGTCTCGTGTTCTTTTTACCTAGCAAGATAGAAAGCGCAATTCAAAATTAAACTTACAGATTATTCTGGTGTGTTTCAGAGATGCAAGGCAGTATCCAATGTCAGAGGTGATTTTCATACACTTTTATTTTACTTGTTTGTTTCATGATTGTAAAGATCTATTTTACTGCCATTTCTTCCTCTCTTTCTTCATTTGCAATAAGTTTTAATTTTTGATCACTTGAATAATTTCAAAGATAATACATCGAATTTATATTTTCAAAACTTAATTATCAAGTAATCAGTTGATTTAACAAAACTTTTATGCTATCACAGTTGTGCTTCTGGTAGTGAAGTTTGAGAAAAGAATTGGTTTGAAGGTATTATAATTATAAATTAAAGATTAAAATGAGAAAAAGATTAAAATTAAAGGCACCTTATTTTTCTGCCAGCTGCATGCTCTATATATACATGTTCCTAAAAACTGTGCTATCAAATTATCAAACTGACTAGTCAAATTTAATTAAAGTCTATCAAATTTACTAGTCTCTCTTTCAACAAACAATAATATTTCGAATACCGTGGCTGGATACTTTAAACGCTAACTTTTTTACAAATAAATATTGGATTGCTATTTAATAAAAGTTTGATAAAATTTCAAAGTATCCCTGATTATTTTTTTAAAAACCTCATATATTTTTAATCAATCTCATCATTTGGTTAATGAAGAGCTTGACGCTTATGAAAAAAGAAAGGTAATTTAATAAATGTTTCCTATAGAAAAGTGAATTTAAGTTTTAGATTGTAGTAATGAGAATCAGATGGGAAAATATGAAAGGAGCTTTTATCAGAACTGTATATTTTAATATTTATATTAGCAGAATTAAAAAAATTCTGATATAGGCATTAAATTTTAGGATAATTATGTGTTTTAATTAATACATACATAAATGAAAAAAAAACCTAATTAATAGCCTAACAAATTTATACCATTAATGATATAGGAATCAAGCGTTGTTTACCTGAGAAGATTTATAAAACAAGAATTTTTTCAACATACTTTTTATTAACAGCAATCCTTTAACTTTACATAAATTGCTAATGGTGTTTCTAAAATGGTGTTTAACATGATTTCCTCAAAAATCATCGCTTAAGAAAATTAGCCATTGCCGGAACGTACGTAATGGAATTACTAATTAGATAAAAACATATTGAATTCAAATTTCTTTTTGAGATAAGACGATGTAGTTTTTAGTGCTCCTACAGTTAACAGGAGCTATGGCAATTAATATAATTTTTTCAAAACTTTTCAGCGCTATTATTTTTGAGTAAAATGTAGGATTTCAGAAACTCTTTCTAAATTAATTATGTTTGCAGCTGACTAACTTTGAAAACTAATTGGATATTCGTAATTTAACTAGAAGCATCATTTCCTCCTGCGTTTAAAAGAGGAAAATGTTCAATACTTTTTTATCAAATTTTTTGGCAATCCAATATTTATCTTGATAATTTTATTGACCTTTTCAAAATCGCCCTTGGCATTGACATCTAAATGAAAGCTACTTCAATGTTTTCCAAAAACAGACGCATGGCTTGTAGTTTAATCATATGCCATAGAATCGCATTTCTCTGTGAATCAATAATCACAAAAAGCTAAAAACAAGCAAAAAATTGCAATCTACGAAAAGAATGTACAGGGTGTCCCAAATTAAAGTTATCCTATTCAGAGCAACATACTGCCGTAACTATTCATCCGAAAATTCTGAAATTTTGGGTGCGCCTTAATGAAGGGATGGGAAATACATTTTGTTAAAAAAATAAATTAGTTCCAAATATCGCCACTACAGGGCGTATTCATGTAAAGCGGGTCTGTCCTACGCGATAGATCCCGAACCGTCGCCAATAACCCAATGCGCAGCTCTAGTGCGACGTTAATTCAACCAACCAACCAACTAACCAAACATTTAAAATTACAGCATATGCAAATGTTGAAACGTCACTTAACAGATAGCCAGTATAAAAGGGAATGCATTCTTTGAAAATTTCATGCGAGTGTATTCACTACTCAAAATGACTTTAAGTTTCCTATCTCGTGCTTTCTTAGTCAAACTGTTTTATCAAAACCACGATTCAGCACTAGTAGCCTTAAGGAAATTTCGGATTCTGAAGGATCTTTGAACAGATCCAATGATGTCTCAAGGATTAAAGAAAATGATTGCAAAATTTGAAGAAACAGGATAATTGAATATTCGTCCTGGAAGAGGAAGAAAATCAGTTCCTTCAGAAGTCGTTGAGGAGATTGTACTTCAAGTGGAAGAGGACAAAACATCAAACTTCATGACTAGCAGTAGTGCTCGCTATCCAACAGTGTTGGATAGGCCACATTCCACTGTGCATAGGATCCTCAGGAATATCCTACGATATTATCCATACAAAATCTCACTTGTTCATCAACTGCATCTACAAGATTTTGACGCACGATTAACGTTCTCACTGCAGTTTCTTGCTCAGTGTGAGGTCGATTCTGAATGGCCTTGGAGCATTTTGTGGTTCGATGAAGCTCATTTTGATTTAGACTGCTCCGTGAATACGCATAACTGCCGAATTTTGCCTACAGAACAACCCCACTCTACCCTAGACGTTCCGTTACATTCACCGAAAGTAAAGGTATGGTGTGGACTTAATGCTTTTTTTAATGCTCTTCTGGAGCCGTAATGCTTCGAGGAACAAAATCCATCAGGTCCAGTGACATGCACTATAACGAAAGAAGGATATGCATCGATGTTGGAGAATGCAGTTGTACCGGCTCTACAATCACGTTAATGTCTTGACCGAACGCTTTTTATGCAGGATAGTGCGACTCCACACACTGGAAATTGTGTAAAAAATATTCTGAAAACACATTTTACAGAAGAAAGAGTAATAAGCCTCCACTTCAATGATGCTTGGCTTGCCCAATCCCCAGACCTTAATCCATGTAATTTTTGGCTCTGAGGATATTTGAAAGATCTGGTTGGCCGGGAAAACCCGAGAATGTTGCCTGATCTTAAAGCCAGTATTTGCCTCCAAGTGTTCAATATGTCAACGCAGACACTACGCTCTACTGTTGTACATGCCATTTTCAGATTTCAGAGGGTAACTGACAATGGTGGCCATCATATCGAACATGACTTGGATTAATTCTAAGCTAATGTGTAATTCTTATAATAAAATAGTTGATAATACGTCCTCTAGTGGTGACATTTGGAATTAATTTTTTTTAGCAATTTCTTTTTTCCCATCCTTTTATTAAGGCGTACCCAAAATTTCAGAATTTTTGGATAAATAGTTACGGCGGTATGTAGCTCTGAATAGGGTAACTTTAATTTGGGACACCCAGTATATTCATTATTATGCATAAATATACTCATAAAACATAAAAAATTCTTTATACAAAATTCATTATAACGTATAAAAAGTGCTTATTCAAAATTCATTGTATAATCAGCATTCAAAATTCATTGTAAATGTATAATCAGATTTCATTATAATGAGTAAAAAATTTAATTTTAAAATTAATTATAGTGTATAAAAATTTTCATTCAAAATTCATTATGATGGATAATATTTTCATTTGTTCTTTTTGAAGATAAAATGTTAGGGGAAATAAGACACCTTTTAATGCTCATTCGGCAGAAAAAGTGCATTTATTTCCCTTTTTTTAATATTTAAATTGCATATAGTTATAAAAAACAATTTGAAAAAACTTTTACAGCATTAAGAAACAATAAAAAATCCGGACATTTTGCAAAAAGATAAAACAGCAACCCTGCTTTGAAAGATTTAATTTTTTTCCAATGAAGTAGACATTTGACATTTGTTAGAATGAAGTTGACTGCATGTTTAATATACTGAAATATAATTTATATTGATTCCTTCCCATAGAAAAAATAAAGCTCATTGTCTCTACCTTATTGATTAAAAGCGTTTTTAACCGATTTCATGAGATTTTCAACTTTGGCTTTATCAGTTTATTCGAATATCTGAGTAACAGAAAGTAATTTCTTAGTAGAGTAACACATTTATATGAGATACCTACTCTTTAACTTTATATTTTTATTAATTTAAAATATCTTGAGAATTAACAATCGTTCAATACATTCTGTCGCATATATATAAATATGTATGTATATATATTTCATCTATGTTCATTTATGCTAAAATTTGTACATAAAACTTATGTGGCAAAAAGTGTATTTCAACGATCTATATTGTAATCAGCACATTTGAATGATCTCAATGCAAGCTTCTATTTTAAAATATCCGACTAGAAGTATGACAAAAACGATAAGACAGGATTACTAAAAGACCACGTTCAACCCAGATTCTTTAGTGGGAACGGAATAGTTATCATTCTGTTAAAATAAGAAAATCACGAAGGAGTTACCCCCATCTGACCTAGGATTGCGGGGTAAGTCCTTAGTGAACGCTTATGACAGTCCGCATGATACGATGCAGAAGGAAAAGGAAACTAGGGTTGAATACTAATAGAAATCACAGGTCACGCTACAATCTTCTACAAGAGGTAAGTCAAATCATTAAACATTATTACATCCCCAAAAACATCATAAGAGATAATAAAAATGTTAATGACATTTAAATGCATACTTTTTCCTGAGTAGTTTTCTTAGGAAATAATAATAATAAAAGGACTTATTGATGCCAGTTATTGTTACTCAAACTATGCATAATAATCTACTTACAAGCATCGTAATGTAGTAGATTTACTGTAACGCTTTCTAATCTCTAAATGCAAAATTTGATTATTAAAGTTAACCTTTTGGAATAACTAAGAAATTTTGGTACTGTTTCGGTTACATAATTAATATGCTCTTTTAGTTAAATGGGCGTAATTTAAGTAAAAATAATAAAAGTATTTCTTCCAGACGATTTTTGAATTGTTTATGTCTTTGGTTTAGAGGGCAAAATTGAATATATAAACAATTTGATTCTGCTAGTTTCTATCTCATAAAGATTTGAAATTTGCGTCAATTTTGTTTGCTTAGTGCAATATTTACATCTATCTTTGTAAAAATTACAGGTAATTCGGAAAGAAATTTTTAAAAAAATCATAGATTTTTCCACAAATTTTTAAATTAGAAAGTGCGGAATATTCAATGAAATTATGTTATATTTACATAATATATGGAAATATGTTAAATAATATGTTAAAATTTAATGCAAATATTTAGAGTATTAGATGAAAAATGAGTAATTTTTTAAAATAAATTTTAACTGTGCATGTGCGAAGCGCAGCATATTTATTCTTTCATAATTCAGACTAAAATATATAGGCATCGTATATTAAATATTAGTTGAATATCGTTACGATTAATAAAATTATATGAATTATAGTGCATTGATTTTTGGTTGCTTTTTTAATGAGGCTAAATAATGAAGAATTTTTCAAAAATAAATATTTTTAAAACTTGAGTTTTTAAATAGTCATATTCAATTGTATCGAGGTTCGAAATACACTAAATACTCCTATATATTTATCAATTTAATGTATGATTTAAGTTGAAATAAATTTGGTACTATAACAATATAATTTGTTATATGATTCTTATCATTAAGTAAAACATTAGATTGGAAAAAATGGCATAATTTGAAATATTTTATCTAGTGAATAAAATCCGGACATTTTTAATTTTTGCTTATCCTTCAGATTTATCAATTATTAATATGAAAATCCAGCTACGAATGGCAATAGGTACTCTATAAGGAAGGCACGCTATCTTTTTGAAAATTGTCTGCAAAAATTGCATGATACGTCATATAAGAAAACTGAGAAGCCTTCTCACTGATATAGAGCTTTGTGATCTGCTTGATTGCGACATTCCAATTCATTCTATGGGTGTTAAGCAATTCGAATAGCTTGTTCAGAGCTCGGATATCATTTCTGTAAAATAAATTCAATTCTTTTATCTCTATGTTTTACTTGAAAATGCTGACTATATTAAATCTATAAAACGGTTTCAAAAATTTAGTGTTTTCTCAACATAGGTGTTTGGTGTTCAGAATATGCACCGGTAAATCCAAGCTAAGAAGAATGGTTTTAAAATTATTGAATTACTACACTTTTATTACATTACTCTACTGTTAATCACTTTATTGAAATTTGTTATGAGCAGTAAAATTTAAAAAATGTGTCTAAAACTTGAGAAAGAAATACCGAAATGCTGTTGAATCATCGACAATATATTGAGTTTCTTAATTAAATCAAACTGGTTGATCACAACGAATCATCAGCTCATAAATTATTTTCCTAATGATTTGATTAAGTTTGAGCGAGACGACTCAGAGACATTTTATTTCTTATCAAATTTCAACGTCTCACACATCATGAAAGTTGCTCTCGTATATTCCTTAACTATAATTTGTCCAAATGATTAGAAATAGACACACAAATAAATTGGAGTTTAAATAAGCGATGATTTAATTAATGGAGCTTATCAGAATATAAACCAACATGAAATCAACTAACAGATTTTAATCACATTGATGACACCTGACGAGAAGTCTACTTAAAAGGAGTTGTCATTATTTCAAAAGGCGAGACTTGTGCTGATCGAATTGATTTAAATCCTTAATCCACCAAGAAATGAATTTAAATATTTTTATGGATTTAAAAAATGTAGAAAACCTAGCAGAAATACAGGGTAATTCAAAATGAATATATAGATTACAAACTTCTATAATATTTAATTAAAAAGAATATATCTATAAAATAAACACTTAATATAGACATAACTTCAAAATTTCTCATGCCCCAAACAATTGAAGAGCTCAAAGTATGCATTTCTAATGCGCTTGCGTCTGTGACTGCAGACATATTTGCTCCAGAATGTAGGACGTGAAATGGATTACCGCCTAGATATTGTCCATGGAGCCAAGGGAAGTCACATGATTTATGATAAATATATGCATTTATTTTATAGACATTATGAATTGAACTTATCAATAAATTCTTTTTTTTAAAATAATTATAGCTGTTTGTAATTGCTATATTCATATTGAATTATCCTGTACATTAAAAAGAGTTTAATGAAAAAGTGGACGCATTTGGTGAATGTTTATCTCAATAATTAGGAAGAACTGTATTATTTTAATTTGGTTACACAACCATTTCCAATGCAGTTTGCTATTTCTGCATGCTGCTGCTTTTACATATGTTTGTTTAGCTTCTTTTATAATCGGGAGTGGAGAAGTATCTTCTGATCTTATGGCAGCTCATGTTTTAGCAAGTCGGAGCGTGGTCGTAATTTAAATGCAGGATAAGTTTTTGTATGAAGATATCTTGTCGAAAATAGATTAGATTTCTAGGATTCTCTTACTTATATCTAAAAAGAATTTCCAGTAAGATATCTTGTAGGAATTGTGGTTGTTTAACTGATTAGGTAGAATGTAAGAGTATCATGAGTACCATGCTAGCAAAAGTTAGTGATAAATAATCGTCCTTAAACCTTGACAGGTATATTATCTCGAGTCGTTCAGAATTTGCATGCTCCAAAAAAGTGAAAAACATGGGTGTTAAGACTGTGACTTAAGACTTCAGAACTAAATCAGTGTTAGACTAGATCGGGTCAACTTTTCTGAAGAACTTAAAAACCATTTTATTTATTCGCTGCCTATGGGATTTATGTCGTTATAATCTTAGTAATAATGAAATGAAAATTGATAATAGTTTCCACGTTGCCATTGTTTTTGGTCTTATCTAAGCCTAGAATTTAGATAAAGAAATAATCCGAACATGTAAACATGACCTCTTCTGTCTCACAAGTCACTTTAGAGTAGTATATATACACACGTAATAATTTAATCCTTTGCAGGACCTTATTTTGGGTTCTGCTCCTGCCTTTATGTTTCTGTTAAATATTTTTTAATGAACTTGTTTTGTAAAAAAATAATAAGAGTACTGATTTTAATTAACTGAAATGCTTAAATGAATGATTAAACACCGGTTTAAGCAAACCCAAAAAGAAATATAGCTCCCGTTTAACATTTTATGGGTTTAAATATGGTTTTTAATCCCTTAATTTAAATAAATGACAAAATAATAAAAGATGCACGAAATTACCACAATGCTTTAAATTATAAATTCAAATGCTCATATTTTTTGAACATTAATGACTTTAAAGTATTTCAAAATTGAATCACTTCTCAGTTCTTTTTTATTCATAAAAGTTGTCCCAAATTCCTCAAGCCAATTAAAAGAAAGAATAATTTTAAATATTTATTGCTTTTAAGCAATAAATAATGCACATAAAAATGGAAATTTTATTTTCGCTATAATTACGTCTTGCTTGTAATCTTTCTTGATTCTGTTTGATTTTCGAGTACTTTAATTGGTAATTACAATGCAAGTAGCAAAAAATTTAAGTATATTTTTCAGAAAAGTAGGATTGTTTAACATATTATTTTTCTTATAGCTCAAATGACAGATGCAATGAAAAGATGTTTGAAAATGTAAGTATTATAACGAAGCTTAAACTAAAAGAAGAGAAAATTCATGGACATTTTTGAATTTCCTTTTTAAAATGTTTACGAACTGCTTTCAAAAGTACAATCCAATTCAAGAAAATCAATAAAACCGATATCTGCGTCTATCAAATTATCTGTGATCTTTTTTCACTACGTTACAGCAGGAAACTATTAACTAACATTATTTGCTCAGCTGAATGACTTAAGTAAGTAAGAAAATAGATCCTTCTTGATACAAATCAATAAAAGTAAACCAATTAATCTTTTCTTAGTATACCAGTCTCAGAAATAAATGGCAAAAACATAAGTAGCTAATGCAATTCAAAATAGATTATAACAAAATTTGAGTTGAAAGCTTTAACTATTTAATTAATATCATTCATTAGCAACAAACTGATTGACGACTTGCTTTTAAGTGGCTTGTTCTTCACGAAGTTATTAAATTAATAAATCATCTTTTGAGAAAAATGAACAACAATAACAAAAAAAAAACAAAAAACCACTGCATTTTTCCTAAGCAACAGCAAATATTTCTGAAAATTTTCACATCCAGTAAGAATATTGGATGCAAACACTTGCAAAAAAAAAAAAAATTAAACATTCGGTTATTAGTTTAAAACATCTTCTTCCGCCTTTAAAAATCTTATAAGATTGAGATAGATGATGTCATTTATTCATCAACTCAATTCTACTGCGACGCTAAATCGTTAAATCATAGTTAATTTATTACCAAATCAATAAGAAGTGTAATAAAAATATTAACTATGAAACGTCACTCTTTCTAAGCATTATTTTAAAGTAAGGATGAATAAATATATACGATGGTTTAAGTAAAGGAAACTCAAAGAAATCTATATCTTTAAGCACATTGGTTATATAATGTTTTAATCCTATCCATTGCTTCTTCAACTATAAAACAAAACTTTCTACCTCATATTAACCCTTAACTGGAAACGTGTGGTCTGTGAGACCGCTAGCAATGAACTTTCACTCATCCTCAATTCTATTTTAGCTCATTTGAATGGATTGACCCTGTAACTTCCTGTTTCATGACCTTCAAGACATCTTTACTTTTTCAACCGATTTCAGCAGATGGTTTTAAAAATAACTCTGTTATTCCTTTTAGCGACGTTACTCAGACCGCTCCTTCCAGTTAGTGTCCCAGTGATAAACGAGGCTTAGCAGATGGCGCGGAAACTTGTGCTCAGAAATATCATCCAATTTACTGATTATATTATGAAGCAAAGCTCCAGACACTTTTAAATAAAGTAGAAAGGGATTTCAGTGATAAGGATAACTATACAGAAGAGTTTTTCGATGGAAGTTCGCATTCAACTGATTCTAATATGTATGTTCAAATATAATTCATTTTTCGAATGATAATGTTTTTTTGAAATTTTTTTAAATACATTAATATACCAAGAGATATACAATGGCTCAAAAATTGTGAGTACATCTTACTTTTACTTAATAAATCCGACTTCCCATATAAATAGCACATTACCGAGAAGTGCAAACATGTTTTTATTTTTACACATGAAAAATAGTTCAACTTAAAGTAAAAATAAAGTACAATCAACAAAGAGCATCTAAACTGAAAAATTTCAGAAGCATTTAAAATAAACATGCTCAGATTCTTACTTCAAAAAATTGGGAGTACAACTGTGAAATTTTTGCAATATCTCGCATAAAAATAAAGTGTCACTCACTGCTAAGTTGCATGTCTTTTGACTTTTATAATGACCTCTAAACGTCTTTGTATCGATTTGACCAATTTTCGATATTATCTGAAGATATTTCACCCCATTTTTTTTGCAGCACTTGTTTTAAGTGGGTTTTGTTTTCTAATTTTGTGTTTTTAACACTTTTTCGAGTATGGCCCCCAATATTTGGTAATATTCCATGGCAGTTATGTCAGGGTGCTGTGTTGGGGCGTATAACTGTTGTTTATAACGAGAAAGATGCCATATTTTCACGTTATGTGCATTCTGTTTGGGGTTGTTGTACTGCTGAAGAATGGAACTTCCATCTAAAGCCAAATTTTTAACGCATTTTTTTAAGATTGCTGCAATTATATGGTTCATACAATTTACAGCAGAAATTTCTTAAGTCATAGGCAAAAATGTAAGTGCAGAAATTGTGCAAAATGCCATTAGACAAGTTGGATATAAATGTCGCATTGTTAAGGTGAAACCGTTCATCAGTTTTCAAATTCAAATAAAGCAGTTGAAGTTAGCAAAAAACTCATAATTGAAAACTATTAACATTGAAAGAAAGTTATATTTAGAATGATAGAAAACTCACTATTTTTTGGCACTGACAGCAATTGTACTCTATGTAGAAAGCCTAATACTGTTTTGAATCAAAAACATTTACGTCCTACATGGTGGTGACTCCGTCATGATTTGAGGTTGCATGGCTTCATCAAGGCTAGGAAATTTAATATTTATAGACGTATATCCAAAGTATATCCAAATAAACCATATGGTTTATTTGGATATACTTTGCAGCAATCTAAAGAAAATTGTTAAAAATTTCTGTTTAGATGGAAATTCCATTTTTTAGAAGTGCACGTCAAAATATGGTGTCTTTTTCATTAAAAACAGCAGTTACACATACCAAAATAGTACCCCGACACCAATGCCATTAAATGTTATTAAATATTGTGGGCCATACTCGATAAAGTGATTCATAAACACAAAATTAGAAACAAAACTCTTTTAAAACAAGACTTGCAAGAAAAATGGGGTGTCAAACCTTCAGACATCATCAAAAATTGGTTAAATCAGTACAAAGACGTTTGGAGGCCATTTTAAAAGTCAAAAGACATGCAACTTAGCAGTGACAATCTATTTCAACCCTAGATATTGCAAAATTTTCACAGGTGTACTCTCAATTTTTTGAAACAAAAATCTGAGTATATTTATTTAAAATGCTTCAGAAAATTTTCAGTCTAGAAGTTTTTCGTTGATTGTACTTTATTTTTACTTTAAGTTAAACCATTTTTCATGTGTAAAAATAAAAACATTTTTGCACTTCTCGTAATGTGCTATTTATATTGGAAGTAGGATTTATCAAATAAAAGTAAGGTGCACTCTCAATTTTTTATGCCTCTGTATATACAAAATTTACAGTTGGAATTTTATAACAGATCTTAATCTGCATGTTTAAAATGCCCTAGAAAACTGGGCTATGAAAATCATACAAGCCGATAAAAAAGGCCAATTTCATCCATTGTCAATTTTTTTTATTTTTCATATAATTGTTGAATTTTACTTATATTTTTTTCTATAAACCTTTATATACTGGAAAAATAAATATTATTTAAAAAGTACAAAGTAATATGTTTTTTCAAGAATATTTTTTTTGTTACATGTAATTTGAGAAGAAAATACGTGTTCCAACGCATTTGCTTTTTCAATGACAACATATTTTGAAATTTTTAAAAACATATATGTATTGTAAGAAAAAGGTCCGCAGAATATATTGACTGATTTGCAATCTAATTCTGCATTAGTAAATTTGATTCGAGTGTAAAGAAAATGCGGTTTCGTAGACCACACTTTCCCAGTTGCATCCTAAATTTTCAAATTCCCAGTTAAGGGTTAACAGAATACATGACAAATCTCATCCTAATGTCATTCAATAATTTGATATTGAACTCTACAAATTCTGCTTCTTTAAATATATCCATTTTCAAATTTGACCAAATTTTTGATAAGTTATTAATCTAAATCACATGATACGCAATGAAATTTGGTTAATTTGAAAGCGTTGCTTTTGTAACTTTCTAGAGGGAAGTCAAGAACTCGATTAACTTCCTCGTTATCTTTCCTCAGTTCAAGATGGCGAGACTATAGAAGACTCACTATATATTCAATTTCGGTGCAAATTAAAGTCATAAGTTTAAATTTTCAAATATTTTTCCAATGATGTGATGTGAAAATTTGGGAAGGAGATGCGAAGACTGAGTTATCATCCTCGTCTCTTGAATAGAGTTCAAAATGAGCTGGTTCATTTCATAGCTGTCTTTTTGTAGTTTCAATTAATTTACTATTGCATCATGAATTCAACTAGATAACTATTTGTTGTCACTGTTTTCAAGTATAGATTTGATACTTTCATGTATATTTAAAAAAAAAAGGTTATATATCTTTATAATTTTTTTAATTATTAAATTGATACTTGTACTACATCGAAAAAACAAGATCTTAGATTTTATAGCATCTCACTTGAAATGCAGCTTTCATAAAAACAACTCAATGAAGCATATGAGAAATAGTCCTATTAAACTGTCATTTGACTCGTCATTTACATGTTGTAAAACAGAGTCAATATACAATTATTCATATTGTTGAATTCCACCATTTTAACTACTGTTACACCACTATTTTTAATTACTGTTGTTAAAAATTGAGTTAGGTGAATTACCTAGCATTATACAGAATACAATATACAAAACATTGACAATCATCTATAAATTCCTGCTCTAAAACAATTCCTTGTGTTTTCAGAAAAGGTTAAAAAGTGAGAGTTTTGTTTCGTTAAAATATATAATCTGACGTCGAAAAACATTTCAAAAAGCATTGCCAAAACATGCTTGAAAACAAGAAATTCAGAAAAGTTTTTCTCCAAACATCCGAAAGAGAGACAAAAGAGGATAAAAAATGATTTCAACAGAAAATTTTACTTCTGAAAATTGTGTTAGAAACAAATAGAGTTTTTCTATTCTTACACTTACATCTCTCACGAAAAAAACTCGTGTTAAAAATGACTTCACTAATAAAAAAGAAAAATGTTTCCTTTCTACGTCTTTACCTTCTCGAAATGCTGATTGCAATAAAAACGTCAGCAACAAGAAGTAGAACACAGATGCTTTCAAAAATTTGCAATATAAATTGGGAGATAATTGACGTTTCTATGTTACTTTGAAGGAATGGTTACCAGAAAAAGCTCTTTCAATTTTTGTGGTACTTAACAAATACCCTCTGATTTCTTACATTTATATCTTATAATTTCGTATCATCACTATTTTGTAAATCTAACAACTTATTATCAAATACATTTTATTAGAAAGAGCCAAGGAAGTCGTTAATGAGTTTTTACTTTCCACTTTGTTAAAACATTAGTATTTTTTACTGACGTAATACTTAATTTTCTACCTTGATCAGATGACAAGGACATAACTTAAATTGGCAGTCCACATTTTACACATCTGCGCAACACTATTATGCAAAACATTTTATTCACAATACAAGATTTATACGCGTCAAGCTCAGATATTTTATACCTCTTTATTAAAACCAGGTACTTATAACCTCAACTAACAGCTTACTAACAGATTGCTTCGGTCTTCAGAGCAAAAATAAGTGTAAACAAGAACATTATTGTACTTACAAAACAAATTTATGAATTCAGTTTAGAAAGTTTTTTACAATATGCAGGAGAAATAAAAATTATCATTTTATGTAGCTCATATTGATTCAAGTTTGATTGTTTGTTCTATCTTTTTCTGAAAAATATAGTTTATTTTTCGTTTATTGAAACATAAAGCTTGATAGGCAGTGCGCTTGAAATTCATAGCATAAAATGAATTTCTTCAAGTATTTAGTTGTTAAAAGGGTTTTAAGAGTAATCAAATATTTTATTTGGAAGTTTTTTGGGACTAACTGGCTCTTAGTTCCTCGTTATCGTCCCCACCCATCATCCATCATGCAAGGATTTGATCTATGTTAAACCAGAGGGCAAGGAACTATGCAGCTGGTGTAGTTTGATCATTTGACTAATGTTCAAAACCACAATTACCGCTCCTAAGCAGAGTTCACTTTATTTCAGATATGATTCGTATGGGCTAAAATAAGTTAAACATGATTATTAATAAATGAAATTTTAGCAAGGATGCCAGATTTTTCCAAGTATTTCTCAATTTAATATTGAAATAGATAAAAACTTCTTTTAATATGAGAAAAATCAAAGTTTAATATATGGATAAGGCACAACGACATAATTATATATATCATACTACTTTCTAAAATCCTTGCATTAAAATGATCCATTAAAATATTTTCAAAATAAAAATTTCATTTTTTTAAGTACTTGGAACAATATTATACAATTCTAGTCAAACTAAGCTTCTAAGTATACGCATCCCGGTTAATAAAAGCGAAATAAATCATAGACACTGGATATTCAAATTATATCTTTTGTGTGAAATTTGATTGTTATGTGCTGAAACATAAAATAAACCAACATTTATTTTCAATTCTTTGAAACACGAAGAATTTTAGAACGGAAAAACTAAGTTTTATGATTTTGGTTTAAAAATGATACTTTTTAATTGCTTACTAAGTGTGCTTATGCAGTCGTTATCCAGCAAAGAAAGATAAATCATTGAAACCAAACATTCAAAACATCTACTGACATAAAATTTCCTTTGAATTGCTCAGAAATATCCAAAAGTCAGAACGAATTTAAAAAGTAATAATACAAAAATGAATAAAGATAAAAAGATGTGGTTTGCACTAAATGGATGGAAAAGAAGCTGGGTTTTATGTGGCAATACTCGCAATACAGCGAAACAAAAATAGTTCTGTCGGCGACTAGCAGATGACACTATAGTGTTTTATTTCACTAAAAGATGATTTACAAAGGAAAAAAAGTTGACAACTTTCAAGTCAGCCTATTTACAGTTAATTAGTTAAATATTCAACAATGTGCTGTTCATCATTCAGAAGTACAGTTGTGAGACGAGTCACCACACCGTTCACAGAGTTTACTAGCATTTCTTGCGTTATACAGACACATTTGGAGGGATGACCTGTTTCAGTATTGCTAGTGATGCCGGTTGGCTTCACTAGCAATACTGAAAGTGCCGAGGTACACTTTCGACTTCAAGAATCCCCACAGCAAAAGTCACAGGGTATCAAATCGGGAGATCTTGGAGGCCATGTGTGATTAAACTATCGACTGATAATGTGATCCTGCTCAAATACTGAGCATAGGAGGCTTTGTACAGGCAGAGAAATATGAGGTGGTGCTCAATCTTGCATAAAGATGACTGTTTGGAGTGTCTGTCATGCTTGCAATTCAGGAATAATGTTCTTCTGTAACAGTGATGCATATCACTGACAAGTGACAAAAATTTTTTTGAAACCTGTCTGTGTGACTTCCTCAACAAAAAAAGACCAATTAGGAAAACAGCAGTGATGCCACAACATACCGTCACTTTAAGTTGTTGCAAGGGTTCCTCAACAAATGCAGTGTATTTTATGTGTTACACATTCGAAAATTGTGGGTGTTAACAGCGCCAGAGAGTGTGAAATGCGCTTCATCTGTTCAAAGTGCTGTGTGAAGTCAGTTGTGCTGCTCTTCTATCTTTTTGAATACAAATTCGCAAAATCTAGGCGAGAGTCGAAGTCAGGAGGTTTCAGTTCTTGGTTATGTTGCAACTTTTAAGGCTACCGTTTCATAGTTATTCGCAGTGTTCTCCATACCCTTCCGTACGAAACGACTGTCTGCCTACTTCTTGAGCACTACATTCCATATGTGCAGAAACATGGATCGCACCGCCTGTTCCATTGTTGTGGCAACAGCAGCGGCTGCTGAGGTACGTCTACTTTTTGGACGTGATGCCAAAGATCCTGTAGCTTCAAGTTTCTTTATCATTTTGTTAAATGCAAAAGACGTTATTGGTACTTTGATATTTCGCATACCCTTCATGTAGCAATATGCTCGCAATGCCACAGTGGCACTTCTGGATTCTTATAATACAGTTAAACTAAGAGGGCTTTCTCAACTATGGACATCATGTCGATGCATATAAGTTTCGACTACTATTACCTACTGCAGTTGTTCCTTTTGAAATTCTTTGTTGCTACGCATAATCTAACATCAGAAATTCGACAGCGCCATCTGCTGGTGGCCAACAGAACTATTTTGTTTCGTTGCCGCACAAAACCTTGCTTCTTTTCCTTCAGTTTAGCGCAAACAGTATCTTTTTATCTTTATTCATTTTCGAATTATTTAGTTTAAAAATTCGTCCTGATTTTTGGATCACCCGGTACATTTCTTCTAATAATAAAGGTGATCGTGTGCGCACCTGTGTGCGTGTGTGTGTTGGCTTTCTTGATGATAGACTGTTAGACCTAGAACTATGAAATTGACTCAGAAATACTTTGGAGGATGAGAATACCCATTCCTTCACTATTTTTTAAAATTTCCTCAAAATTTTTAATTAATTAAAAAGTGAGACTTTGACGACTCTTTAAAATTATTATACTTCAGTGCTGATTTTTTCACCTTTTTAAAAGTGAAAAATTGTCTTCTTGATTATACCAATTTATTGCCATACATTGTCTTATAAATTTTAGTAATATTTCAAAATATATTTTTCATAATTATCAACAATGGATTCCATTCTAAGAACTTAATTCAAACCATTTTCATTGTTTTATCAAAAGTTTAATCGGGTGATTGTTTTTTCAACGTTGGCAACGTTTCAAAATAATCATTAATTTTAAATTCTTTTAAATAAAAAAATGAAATTTTAATGCCTTAATGCTATAATACTTTGTTAAAAAATTATGCTTTTTTACGCTTGATAATTAAAAAAAATGTTTTGCAAAAAAAAAGATAGATTACTGAAAATACACATTCAAAATGTCAACCAGAAACTGAGACCTAAAATTAGCCTACATTTTTAAATAATATTTATTTTAACTTCTTAAGAATAAAAATAAAAAGTATAGGGCAAAAATATCATTAAAAAATACAATTTTTTATTTATCCTCGATGTGTATATACCTCTATTAAGAAAAAGATAATTGGAACTAAATATTCAAAACATTTTCGGTAATGAAGGTTTGCTTTTGAGTAGCGAAAAATATATTTTTGAACAACGTGTGAAATAAATAAAGAATGTTTCGAGGTTTAATGCATATTCATTTTGCTCATCATGATTTAATTTCTGAATTAAAAAAAAATAAAAAAAAAAACTCCTTTCCCTTCTAAGCATTATTATACTAAGTAATGCTTCATTAGATGTGTCACTTCGTTCAATATAACCTCTAATCTGTGTTGCATTGTTTCCAAATTATCCACTGAACAGTTATGTCATCAAACAGCTAGTAATTAATTTTTAAAAAAATGCAATAAAAATAACAATAACAAATAGTTGAACTGAGAAAATTGGAAAGCGCTAAAAAACGAAGCTACGATAATTTTTTATTAACATGAATTATATTTTCTTTTACTAAAATCATGATGAAACAATCCACTGGCAAGAGCAAAAAATGAAACGCGTCTGTCCTTTTAAAGTCTCTCGGCTTATTGAAAGCATAAAAACTTTTGATTCTGATAAGAGAAGTAAACCTTACTTTACGACTTCGAGAGGCGAGGAGAAAATGAAATTTTGTGAAGAAATGTTCATGCACACTTTGGGTCGATTTATTAAATTCACTTTTTTTCGTTTTTTAAAAGAAAGAGATATTACTTTAGATGTCTCGGAGAAGGTTTGATTTATGCTCTAGAAATTTATAGATATATTTTCTCAACGGTAATAGTAAAAGGTATAATGTAGACAGAAAATATTGAAAGGGGTGGTAAGAGTATGAGATGGAAAAAACTGAATGTCAGACAGGTTAAGCCTTTTGTTATTTTCGAAAACAGTGGCTATAATTTGTTTTGCTTCCAATTGCTCGGTATATTTTAAGAGGGGAGGGAGGAGCAGCAAATCTAGACAGGGAATCATTGACGCAACAAATAATCTTTTACCCTGTCATGGAAATTTTTTAAATAAATTGTTATTGCTTCAATTGTGTAGATAACGCATGAAAAATATTACAAAAATATTGCAAATCCTTTTATCCGGTATAATATAGGCAGAATACCTTTGGGGAAAATGTAAACGACGAAAACTAGATGCGGAAAACTGAATTCACGACATGCTTAACCTTATATTACATCTAAAGCAGCAATTTTCGTTTTCTTTGACAGCCTATAATTTTTGATGAAAGGGATAGTTGTAGGAAATCTAGACCTGAAATCAACGAGAAGGCATGTAATCTTTATTTCTTGTAATTATAAAACTTTAAGAAATTAATATTTTGTAATTTATTTGTATTTTCTAATATATTTATATAGCGACAATAATTTATTCAGATTTCAAAAATATTCTTTATAGTTTTCCCAGTATAATGCAGACAGAAAAATCTTGAGAAGAATGCAAGGATTTAATTAAGATGGGGAAAAAACTGACTACCACACTGATTTAGCTTCAATGATAAAATTTACCTTACTTTGGCTTTTTTTTCGATTTTTTCTGAGGAGGAAGTAGTGTCTATTCAACCTCCCTCCTCTGCTAGAAGCATCCAGATGTGAAATCAATAGCAAGGTATCTAATCGTGCTACAAATAACTACAAGCTTTTAAACTTATTAACATGCATAATTTTGAGATTTTACTGTTTTGTCTTGATGGAACTACATTAGTTGTAATTGTTAACAGTTGTATAAAGTCTTGTGGCAGAGCTATCTGGTTAGGGGATAGAGGTTTCAGGATCCGATTCTGCTAGCAGTCGAGATATCTGGTCTAATAATAATGATAGTAATATAAATCTGTGTTTGAATGATCGCATTTTCTCCATATTGGCGTGATTATGGGATGCAGGTTAGTTTTAATCAACAAACTGATTAACCGAATTAATCAAATACTGTCCAGAAATTTTTCCATTACGCAAACCGAAACTTTTTAACAGTTTGATCCAGCAGACATTTTAATGTACGCGTATCAAATCTCATTTGGAAATTCAGAAAAATTCTGGAGGTATAAATAATTTTGTTTGAGGAAAACTCAGTCCAATAGAAACCAATACATTGGGAATAGTATATAAAATAAATATAAGCTTATGAATAGCGATTTTGCTGTTTTTATGCACATAAATAATTTTAGAAGAATGATCAACATGGTTTAGAGTTATCCTTAATACGAATATGCTTTTCTAACAATAAACATTTCATTGTTTTGATTTAAATAAAGAGGCACTTCCGTTATTGTTCAAATCAACTTATAATTCAACCCTTTTAGTTGATACCAGCTTGAGAAAATAACATATGTATTAATTTTTACAGAGAAGGAAATAAGTAATTTAATCCATTTTTTTAAATTCAGTAATTGGTGAGGCGGCAAATACTGTAATCCAAACAATTATCGACATTTATTTAAAGAAGGAAATTTAATTTCAGTCTTGTTTATGAGATAGGAGAGTTATTAAGTTTCATAGGATTATTTTTTATAATAAAAATTCTACACAAAATATTTTTAACATTTTAATTATTTCATGTCTAAGTAAATGCTAGATATTTAAAAATTATAATAACATAATTATATATAATTTGCTTACTCCATAATAACAAATACGTATAATTTAATGACACGTTAACGATAAAATTTTAAATTACGAAAATATTGCGGAAGTTAAATAATTGTACGAAATTCAATTTAACTAAAGAACAGTATGAGAATAATATTTATTGTGATAAAACAATATTTCGGGATTTCTTACATGAGTTATACAAAGCAAAAACTATAGTAATTGACCTCTAGATTTTAGAAAATCTTCACAGTTTAGACCATTATGAGTTTGGGGGAAAAAACATGCTGAAATTATTACCCTGTTTGCGAACTAACTCAGAAATGGAAAGACTCGGAAGGATGAAACTTGTAATATGATCTTTACATCAAAATCTATCAAACAGTTCTATCAAAACACATAGTTGGAATCTGTCAATTCTTAGGTATTGAAATGCGATTATTTATAAATGCAACACGTTTGAAGGGGGAAATTCGGTTTGTAATTTTGGCAGCTAAAAGTTCCTTATCAAATTTAACATCCGGTTTAAAAGGCATACTGTTATAAATTCTCTAATTGCAGAAGCTGAACAGAATCCTATTCTGCCAATAAATGAAAAAATTGTGAAGTTAAGAATCCTAATTTTGTTTGAAAGCTTCTAATCGGTTACATGATAATTATAAGTATTTTTCAAACTTGTTAATATTAGTAGGTTGGTATTTTAACTGTAAACTGGATATGAGATGTACAGAAATCGCTCACTGAAATAAAAGGGAAGATGAATGCTATAAAGATCTGCTATAAGAATGAGAGAGTGACGGCCATTTTTTCTATTATTCAACGGCTGATGCAATCGAGGCAAACAAATCCATGAATCGTGTCTAGGAAATTATAATAGTATAATCCTTTGAACTAGATTTTCAATATCTGCTTTTACATAAGTGCAACTGCAAAATGGCGAGTATTTTATAAATCTATGGGATTAGTTTTAAAGGTATTCTGAACATGTCATCCACCAAATGAAAGAAATTTATGAATGAGTGCTCATAATTATGCATTAATTAGATATAATAGTTTTCAGTTAATTTCCTAATTTATTTATTTATTTCTTATATTATTTCGGATTTCCTTAAAAGCATATTTCATTTACTTACAAACGATAATTGCTAGCAAAGGCTGAAAATTGATTAAACATTTCTGCTGTCAATATGTCCTGCAGACAAATCATATATTGCCTGAGTAAAAAATTTAAAAAATCCATTTTTTTAAGAAAGCAGAATTTATATCAAATTGAAATCGTCTGATCTGAAAATTATTTTGGAAATCGCGATTTTATAATTGCCATTAAATCTCGTGTTTCATTATAAACTATAAATTTTTAAAATATATATACCATCAAAAAGTGGACAACGATCGTAGGAATGTTGTAATTTTTGTAAATATTTTAGAAACTATCAGAGACATTGTGTTTAGTTCGTCAGCTTTTATCTCCTGTAAACTTTTCCGTTTTTCACAATTTACTTTATTTTATATTCACGTTTAAAATTCATAAAAACTAGGAATACGTGTTATTTACGCATTTGTTTGACGCTTATATTGATACAAGACGATTTTCATTTAGTGAACGTTTTTTTTTGTTATGTATATGTATATAATAGTTTCTGTGATATCGTCGAAAGTTTAAAACACTTTTTTAAACCCTATAACTCCAGAAATTATTAATGCACTTTCATAAAATCGTTTTGCTAGGCTAATTTTATGACTTTTGGCCATAATAATTAATCTATAATTAATTTAGCAAAAAAATATGTTCATAATGAAAACATTTTAAGAAATGTATTTAATTATGTTAATTAACTTGATTAATTACTTTGTTGATTGAAACAGTCCTGCTTAATCGAGTCATTCCTATCGATATGAATTTTGCAAATATTCGATGATAAGTAATAAAATTATACATGTGCTCTTTTTTTTCTTAAAATGTACATGCATGGATTTTAAATGTCTTTCAAAATTTTGGGAGCAGTTATACCATTAATGGAATGAAGAACTAGGTCCTTGTATCCTGTTCAATTGCCATATAACACTATAAACTATCCACTACCAGTGTACTCATATGATACGATATATATTAATGCGTCGTTATCTTTAATTTAATGACACAATTAAACTGATAAATGCTTGAAAATTACACGGGTTTTAAATATACATAATGTCTTGCTTTTTTACTGCTCTCCTTCCATTTTCTTTTCCTAAATGTTGTGATATTTTATTTCATATATACAGTTATTTTTAACAATAATATTTTGGATGTGTGCCTTTAACATTTTATTGACATTCTTAAAATCATACACTGATATTGTTAATTTAATAATGAGAAGAATAATTTGGAACAGACAATTTTTTTAAAAGAATGGTTGAAAATGAAAAATCTGGGCATTGGATTAGATTCATTGAAATCCTCTGCCATTGAAATATTTGAGATTCTCTAAAAATAAACTTTTTGTGCCTTTCAATTTCTCAGTCGTGACGTTTTGAATTTATATAAATGATTCTGCATACTTTATCTTTTTAAATCTATTTTTAATAATAATTATTAATAGATGCATCAGTTTTTGTTGAATGATGGCAATACTTTGTATTCAATAATTAAAATTTTAAAATAATTCATTTTTGAGTTTAAATGCAACATTTTTCATAAATTAAATTAAAATAACTAAGCATATAATAAAACTTGAATTTTTCCTGATTTATTTTGAAAGAGAAAGCAATTTTCTTGTTAACACATTCTAGCTAAATGTTTAAAAATGTATTATAATTCTTAGATATATTATTAATAACACTTTTGATGCTGTAGTTGCTAGCTAATTTAATGTTATATAAGCCTTCTTTTACGAATAGTAATACCTGCTTGAACTCGCATATATATAATTAAACGCTGAAGTACGTGGCGCAGAAATCTCTCTTACTCTTTATTATCGAATAGTAAGAACCCATTAAAAAACCCATCAAATGAGTAATTTTACTACTGTAGTGAACTGAGCACTTCGATTAGCTAATTAGTGAAGCTGCAAAATATATTTAAAATGTTCTGGAGAGGGTTCACCATATCAACAATAAATCCATTCAGTCACAGGAAAGAATATATAAAATGATTTAAGAAATAGGCTTCAAACAGAGAATTTCAAGAGCTTAGCCGTTGCCAGATGGTTAACCTCAATGACTTACCAATTAAAATTGAATTTCATGTCTTTTGAAAAAATTATTTTTATAAAAGTGCTCTTTGTTTTAGTTTAAGATTCAAAAATATCAATTCCATTTATGTACAATTTTCACAATATATTTTCATTCTATTTGATACAAAATGTCAGACAATGTATCTAAATGTTATGATATGATTCAAGCTTAATAATGGAAACATTCAGTTGCATGCTTTTAATTTCATAGTGGGATTTTCACTTCCATTTTTGCTTCGTAATATATATGCTTTTTATTTTGCATTAAACTGTTTCAATTGATTCAATTCAATGAAATTTTAAAAAATGTATTCCACATTAAAGTTAAAAATGTGGGCGAACAAGCTGATCGCGAAAGGCGGTAAATGATGCATAATTCATTAAATTTCCACATAGGCTTTATTTTTTTTATTTATTTATGTGAAATTATGAGTATACTGCTAAACCAAAGAATATATCATTTCGAAATTTTATGAAACTCACTGAAATTCCCATTTCTTTCATGATATAAATGACTTTCCAAGCTCTTATGCCTTAGATTCTTAAAAATAACACGCCTGAATCTATTTTCTAAATTACTGCATTCAATGCATGAAAAAGGACTGAACTCATAAGTAAACCTTAAGAAAATAAAACAAAAAATATCATGATTTTCGGAAGCAACCGACTGAATGCTATTTAATCACATCTGAGTTCTATCTAATATTCTGCAGGATGAATGAATTCAAACGTGCTCACAAAAAATGTCAAATGTCCTTTCGTTTGTAGAGAAGTTTGATAAGGGGGAGCAACTTTATAAGTCGCCTTTGTTACTTAACAGTGGTTCAGATTTTCGAAACTCATTTGATATATATAGCCTATAAAATTGGCATATATAACTTGATAACTAATTATTAATACTGAGGTGTTAGTTAATAGACTTAAGAGCTAATATTTCTCATCTGCCTTAATCCATTTTGCCGTGGAATAAAGTATTCGATATGCGTTTAATCAGTAAGGTATAGAGGGAAAGCCAGTTAATCACATTTATCGATCATTATGTATTCTCGCTAGGTCACTGTGTAAATTCAATAGCCGGTGCTAAGTAAATCTAATTATATGATTTAGAAATTATCACACGTTTGGAACAATGGATTGTTTAAACACAAATTCAAATACAAGGATCAGTAGGAAAATTTAATAAACTATTTGCTATATTTTTTAGAAAAACGATGAGAATGATTAAAATTTTGTATATTTTTCAGATATAATTTTTTTATTCCTTCTTCTCCCAATTTTTTATGAATCTTAGAAAGTGAATTTTTTTAGTCTTTGCATTAATTTGATCTGAAAATAAATGTGATTTAATATGAATAAAAGATGAATAAGAAGTCTTTTTTATTCAACTTATTCAATTGAATATAAATCAGTAATGAATAAAAAGGTATAAGAAGTCTTTTTATTAAATTAATTAAACTAAATTTAAATAATTAAAGATTTTAATAAAAATATATAACATGACAAATTTCAGTATTTTTATTAAATTTTTGAGCTAATAACTCAATTTCACTTTACACAACAATATATCAAAATTATAAAAAAATTTCATTTTTATCGCAGAAATGCATATTTTAGTGAAATTTTATTTTGAGAATTCCCGCTAAGTTTAAAACATTAATTGATAAAACTTTTGATTTTAAATGATATTGCTGCTTTAGCAAAAATTGAAGTCGATATTTTTCAAAGATGTATTTTCTTTTAATTGAAATCCTGTATTTTATTGCTGTCACCTATAAAACTATTTTGCAGAGAAATATGTTATCATCTACATTTAATCAAATTAGCAAAATAAGGATTAAAGTTTTAAAACTTATGTTGTCTGTGATGAAGCACGAAATCTGAGTTGAAATTAATTATTAAAAAGATATGAAGGATACCGAATATAGTTTGTAGCTTAAAAATATTCACCCACACATTGAAATTTCCATAGAGCTGAGTGCACTACTTCCAACGCTGGAAAAAAATCAATTGTTTACAACCTGTGCTTAATAGTAAATATTTGATGTGGAGATTTTATGCGCAGTCAAGTAGATACTTTATTGTCTTAAATCTGTGCATAAAATGTCAAATATATTCCAGAAATGAATAAACAAAAATCCGCTGCATAACAAAAAGAAAGGCATCCATGGAATTACTTTTTTGAATAAAACTGCGACTTTATATTCTTGTTTCATATTATTCTTGTTTAAAAATATGCTGCGCGGGTCTCAGGTGAATCGAATGTTCCGTTAGGTAGCTTTTGTTTTGTTGTACATCGTAGAGTTTCCTAGTATATTTATCCAATAACTTTATTTTGATTCATCAGAATGTGAATAAACAATTGTATTGTTTCCATTTTATTGTTTGAATTAAATGTTAAAATATTTTATATTTCAGTTTAGTCTGAAGAAATTATATTGAATAAATAAACTGAATCTATAAGCATCGAAGAAATTTTTTTTAAAACTATCATGCAATTTCTTTGCATTTAGGTGAAACTTCATTATATCTCCAGAATATTTTTATCACTTGAAGCAATTAAATTAAGGTTGTGATAGTGATGAAATAAAAAAAAATATTTTATTCAGGTTTTCGAAGTTTTTAATATTGAAGCAATTAAGATGAATTGATAGTTGAGAATAATGTTTTCAATTGGAGGATTTATTACTCATTAATTTTTTAATTAAAAAATTAAATAAAATGCTTTTATTTTGTAATTCTTTTTAACATATATGCAATGAGAAAGTCATTTTATAATTTTTAATGTTGTTTATAATATCATAATTTTCAATTTGGGGATTCATATTATTAATATAAAAATCAGATAATATCTAGACTCTATTTTTTCAATATTCTAAAGAAAACAAGTCTTTTTGAATTATTATTGCCACCAAATAAAATTTTTTTCTAAATAATCCTAGCAAAACTTAAATGGAATCTAGCATTTGATTGTTAAAAAATGGTTAAAAAGTTTTAAGAAAACTACGATTTTAAATGTATGTAAAAGTTTAAAAATCCTAATTATTTCAAAAAAATGAAATGAACCGAAAAAAAGCTTAACTGAGACATGTTTATGATTGATTATCACACAAACAAAACTTGCTTTAGACATATATAAATGTTTGATGTGTCGTCACAAATTTTCATCCAAACTATCTTTTCACCAAATATTTAAAATTCTTACGCAAGAACTCAAATAGCATCTTGAATGACCTATATATAACTATATAAATTATATAATAGGCATAAATATACAATAGGAAATCTTTGCAACCATAAAAGAATAAACATTTATTCCGTTAGAGATAAATGGTTTACATAATTACAAATTTGTTGTTAATTTATTCCAAAACATGTATTAAATACATTTAATTAGAATATTTCCTTTTTGTGGAGACATCCCGTCAATACACAATTTTTTAAATTTCAAAATAAAGTATGTTTTTGTCTTGGGAGTTTAAATATAACAATAGAAAAATTGCAACTAAAATTAAAATAGAACTTTGAAAAAAAGTTTTATTAAGAAAAAATATTCTGTTCTAAAAATTCATCTTTCTAATTAAAATTTTTTTTCCTAAAAATATTATCTTTTGTATTAGCATGGAAAATAAATTATGTATCAAATTTGATACAGTATGCAGTGAAGAGGGAAGTAAAGTTACCATAATTCGTTTCGTACATTATAAAAAATTAATTCCAAGCACTTTTCGGAAAATTATGATACATTCTAGAGTGTTTCTCTGTAACTGATTAAATTCTTGTTCCTTTGAGGGTAAATTTAATATTGATACATCTTATATTATTTTTTCATGGTAATAGATAAATTTCGATTTCAAATCAAGATAATAACTGCTTTTTTTGAAGTGATGTAAAGGATTCGAGCACTTACAATGTGAAAACGATACTTTCTTTTGCATTTGCGAATCCACATTTTTTAAATAACAGCTTTTTTAAGATATACATGAAAAGAGGGGGTTTTGCTTTCTATTTCACATCGCACAATATCACAATCGACAGTAAAGGAAAATACCCTTAACAACATTTCTGAAAATCGATTCATGAATATTAGATTCTTCTGATTGGTAACCGAAATTGATATCTCACGATAAAAGAATGATTCGAGCAGAAAGTTTATGTAATAAAAGTATATTAGCTAGAGTTTTTATTTGCAGCCCATAAGAGAAAGAAACTCACGATATCAGACTTTATGTAAATAAGCAGAAATGATTACTTTCTTTATTTTCATTTTTAGAAACATCTCATTTCCCAGTAAAAAAGATCAATAATATTCTGTAGGAATTTCTATACTTCTATACGAAATAAGAAAGAAATGATTGTGATGGTAAAAATATATAACAATGTTCGTATGAGTAAGTGGATACAGTTTTAGGATAATTTATGGAAAAGTGATTATATTTTTGTAAAAATATAAAACGATACTCAATTCAAAAGTTTTGAATAATTTTTTAACCTTTTATCTCACATGCGTATATACTTATAATTTGACACTTCTTAGGCATTCTTCCGTTTAATACTTATTACAAATGATCAAACTTTTATTTGCAAATATCTAAATAATTGTTGATGTTCATTCAGAATTTCATTAACATTCGAACATTGAACTTATACAAGAAAATATTACAATGTGTTCAAATTCAAAGAAGTATGTTCTTAAAATAGCTGTTCGCATTTTCTAAAGCATGTAAGTAAATGAACAGTTCTATAATTTTCTACTAATCTGAAAATACAATATAATCATTTTTAATAATCTAGATTATGTTCTTTATTGATTCACCTACACAAACACTGCCTTTCCAGAGTGAATAAGGCACAATTTGAAAACATGCAAGAAGAATTCACAATTTGTATTTTATTCTAAAAAATAAAAAAAGGCTTCTTCTTAGTGCCACCTAAAAGCGATTTTCATTCGAATGGTTGAAAAAGACAAATCAAACACCAAAACTTAAAAAAACAAACACGCTTGGAATCTTTACCTCATAAAAGGCTTTACAATGCCACCAATTATCGATTCCTTTCATGATATTTTTAAATACTTTCGAACTAATAAATCATCCGGTATTTTGCATTATTGGAATCAATTTTTATATGAAATTTGCATTCCATCTTTTCAGGGAAAGGCAAAATTATGCATGTAAATCGGTAGTTAAACTCTAAAAGCAATGTACTGTTATCGGAAATATAAAGGTTTGAAAAATTTTTAAATTGAAGCTCATCATTATGTTAATGAAAAATGGGTTACAGAACTTCATCTTTAGAAATATAAATCTCGTTAATTTAAGCAAAAATTAAATATTTTTTGAAAGAAAATCTGATTTTGAGAAGCATAATTCTGAAATTATATATTTTTAACTAATCCTCGAAGCCCTTTAAGATATTAAGTATAAAATTTTTATATTTATTTAATATAAAATTTTATATATTTAAAATAACATATATAAAATGGCATTCTTTAATTATAAAATATTTAAAATGATTTTATCATTAATAAAATGACATACTTAAATTTTTAAAATATTGCCACTTAATGATTTGCTAATAATGGTCCGTAATTTTTTTAACTCTCAGTGTTTAAAGTCATAATGTTTTATTTTCTGAAATGTTTGAAACAAATTAAAAGTGTCATTATTTAGGAGACACTAAAAATATAAGTCATATTTGTCAGGAAACATCAAAACATGAATGCATCGTTTCTCTAGCATCTCTTCCTTTGCTTGCCTCAGTGCATCACAATTTTAACTATTAAATTCACTATATACGATTATAAGCTCTCAGAAATGAATGATTATTTTTGCTATCAGCAAGCAGCGATGTTCTCTCTAGATAATATGTAGACTGATATATTTTTTGCAAGATATATATATTTGGAAAGATGTTCTATTTTGAGTCCTGATAATAAGTATGAAAAATGGCTCTCTAGTGAACATTGGACAAGAAATAATCTTATAGTCTGGTGGAATTTTTTGATTAGTATACAAACACTAGATATCACCATATTAACCAGATATCCTTTTATCTTACATTCCTTTACAGAAAGATTTAATTTTGATTAAATATATATTTCCTAAATTTTTGAAAATTATTAATTAGCACTAGTTTTCTAGATTACATCGTTTAAGGCATACGCCGCTAAAATTCTTTTGTACAGATGCCGGAGTAAGTAGTATAATAATACAAACCATTTATTTTACTTTGCTTTCTTGAATCGACGGAAAAAGAATAAGATGAACTATTATCTTCACAATAAAAATAAAATATTTGAAAGCTGATAATCTACAAATAATTACTGAATGTGCAAGAAGTATAATGTATAATTGCTGATCAGATTTTTTCTAAAAATGGCACTATTTGTATAAAATGGCAAAACTCAAATGGCATTTTTTGATTTAGCAGCTATTTCCTTAAATTGACGCAGTAATTTATTCATTTGATAACCATTTTAAATGACAGAGAAGAAGGTCTTTAGTAATAATATCTTGGACTTGAATTCTATGCTTATGATTCTTAAATAATAATTTTAATCAAGAAGAATAATGTAGTAGTTTCACAATCGAATATAAAATTCTGTTGCAAGAGTTTTGTGAAGATTTTTGACTACGATGCAAACACATTAGCAGTTTTCAGGAAATTTCAATCTAATCTTCCAATTACTAGAATTTTTTTCAGAAGCATCAAAAATTCAGTAAAACTTTGTATTTGCAGAAAAGACTATGAAATCTATACTTCCATCGAACAAGTTGTCGATGATTACAAGTTGTCTTAGAAGAATGCTAGGTGGATGACTTATAAATTTTAGAATATCATAAAAGACAAGCAGAAGTTGGTGCATATTTTTATTTCTGACTTTGTATTATTATGTTTTGAATTTCATGAATGATAAATTTCCGCCGCATTAAAAAAAATATTAATACTATTTACATTAGAGCAACATTCACTAAAACTGATATGATCAAATGTACTTATGCAATTACATTAAATTTCAAATACATCATTGATTTTTTATAAATTTTACAGTTGTAGCCATTTAAAAAAATTGAAATGGGGTTGTAACTAAGCAAACAAATGAATGTATCAATCATTATCTCAATTTAAATTGCGAAAGTTGATTTTTTTTCAGTAAACTTTTGGACAAAAAATTTAGGATTTAAAGAAAGAAATTATTAATAAATAACTGCTATATGGTCAACGCAATATTTAAAGAATAAAAATGTAATCCAAACATAAAATTCATAGCAGCCAGAAGTTTGAAAATCTTTCTATTTCATTCCAAGCAAGATAAATTTTTATCATTTTATACTGTACCGTAATAAAAAGTTCACTAACTTTGATGATGCTTTCCTACCTTAAAATTTCTTATAATTAAAATGCAGTACGGAATTAAAGTTATGAGTCTTTTTATTGCTTCTATTTATACTTTTAGAAAGACTACTTAATGAACCGAGATTCCATTAATGAATTTTTTATTGCACAGACTAAGTGTAGTATTTACACAAAGTTTCTAGAAGTTGCTTTTTTATTTCTGCATGTTTGGGCTCTGAGTCATATAATTAGGAACCCAATACTTCAATTCTTTGAAAAGAAAATGAAACAAAAGCAGCTAAGAAGTTCACTAAAGTTTATATAGGCAGAATAAAAAAATTCTTCCATTCACAAAGTTTATTGTTAGTAAAAGAGATTTATTCTTCTATTTATTAAGTTTAATGTACGCAAAATAGATTTACTCTTATATTTACAAGTTTTCTTGTAAATAATGTTGTTAAAAACAGTGTTCTTTCAAGTATTTTGCTGAATAATAAACTAAGGGCTTCGAATTCTTTAATCCTCTAGAAAGGAAAAGCATTGCATCTTACGTAAGTGTAGGAATAACCATAAAATGATGTTAATACAGTTTTTTACATTTGAGCTCTACATTAATAAATTTAAAAAATTCTATTGAGATGGTAGAAGATGTCTCATTCCTTTCTTCATCATTTAAAATCATTGAATTTGCTTCAGTGCTTTGTAAAACATGTGAACATGTATATTAATTTAATATTAGCTTTAAAAATTTGAATTTATTCAAATATAAAAAATTGATTTTTGCGAATCGAGGGAAATATTTTAGAATGGTATGTAAATGTTATTGAACTTAATTTGGAAGTTTTCCTTAATTTTTTAAAAATTTTAAACTAGAATCATAATTCGTATAATAATTGGAAACATAAAATGATGTTACAATAATTGCTCATGTCCGATTTCGAAAAAAAAAAAAAAAAACCTTGAGCGTTGGAAATCTATTCACTTTTTGACTTTAATATTCCCATTCTAAACATATATTTCAGTACTGATAGAATATATAAACACGCATATCATCTAATATTAATTATTTATCATTTGCATTCGTTTTAATGAAATATATGATGGAAAACACATATGGAAAAAACACATATGATGGAAAAAAAATCCCAACACTAGGAAGGAGCTGTGCTAGAAAAACGAAATTTGGTAGGCGTGTTTATACATCTGAAAGATGACGTCGATTCAAATTTCGAGCTACGCGCGTAAGTGTGGCTCTAGTAGCGACACTATGAACATGCAAATGAGGTTTGCTTTAAATAAGAGCTGTAAGGTTCGTGATCGTTATTTACAGTTGAGATTTGACGTAGTGGGTTAAGGTTAGTCAAGGATGCCTCTGAGAAGACGAAGAAGCCATTATCAACAGCTCACTGAGTTTGAACGAGGTCGTGCTGTAGGGCTACGAGAAGGTGGATTTTTTTCCCGCGATATTGCTGAAAGACTTGACACGAATGTATCTACTGTGCATGAGTATTGGCGGCAGTGGTCTAGGGAAGGTACTGCCTCAAGAAGACCAGGTTCCGGGTGGCCACGTGGTACTACTGAGAGGGAAGACCATCGTATTCGGCGTATGGCTGTGGCTAATCGTACTGCGTCTGCAGCTGAAATTCGAGCTGCCTTGGCACCACAGTGACACAACGAACTGTTACAAATCGGTTACTTCAAGGACAGACTGTACAGTGCATTCCACTGACTCCAAACCACTGCCGTTTGCGACGTGAGTGGTGTCAAGCTAGAGCTCATTGAAGGACGGAGTGGAGATCTGTTGTGTTTTCTGATGAAAGCCTCTTCTGCCTTGGTCGCAGTGATAGCCGTTTGTTGGTTAGAAGGAGGCCAGGTGAACGCCTGCTAGTGACCTGTCTGCGGCCTAGACACACAGGGCCTACTCCTGGAGGTATGGTTTGGGAAGCAATTTCGTATGACAGCAGGAGCACTCTCATGGTTATCCCACGCACCCTGACTGCAAATTTGTACGTCATTCTAGTGATACAACCTGCTGTGATGCCATTCATGAACAGCATTCAAGGGGTTATTTTCCAACAGGATAACGTTCGCCCTCATCCCGCTGTTGTAACCCAACATGCTCTACAGAGTGTCGACATGTTGCCTTGGCCTGCTAGATCACCAGATCTTTCTACAATCGAGCACGTATGGGACATCATTGCACGACAACTCCAGCGTCATCCACAACCAGCATTAACCGTCCCTGCATTGACCGCCCAAGTGCAACAGGCATGGAACTCCATCCCACAAACTGATATCCGACACCTGTACGACACAATGCATGCACGTTTGCATGCTTGCATTCAAAATTCTGGCGGTTATACCGGTTACTAATGTACCAACATTTCACATTTGAAATGGCTCTACTTGTGATCTTGAAACTTTAATCAATTAAATATGTTACCTAGACAAATGTATTTCTAAAATTTCATTACTGTACAATAAATTTTTCTTGGTGTTGGGATTTTTTCCATAAGTGTATTAATTCTTGTGAAAATAGGGAAATAATTTTAAAGAGCTGAACAAGAATTTTAAAGAATTAAATTCAAAATAGATTCAAATTATGGAGTCTAGTGAATATGTAAATTAAATTTAGTTTCACTTCCTTTAAACAATTATACATGAGAGAACAGTTATAAAGATAGTTTTATCATTTGTTATTTCTTTGGTGCATTTTATCTTGGAAAATTATGATGGTTTGTGGCCAAACTTCTATTACAGGCAAAAAAGAAAATATTTATCAATAACAAGTAAATGAAAAGAATTCCATTTCATTGAAATAATATCAAATCCCCTTTATATTCTGATTCTAACGGTAAAATGTAAAGACATTGAAATATAAAATGCAATGAACTGATTATTATGAAAAGAAAGAAATAGTTTAGAGAGAAACAAAGAAATTGCCATAAACTGCAAAAGTAGTCAGAAATTGCTGTTTCTAGATAATAAGATATTAATTTTAGCTTCATTCACATCTTGCATTTAGTATTGTAACATTAAAGTTTATTTTGCCTAATATAGTTTTCAATCTATTATCACTCAAGGAACGTCAATGTTTTGTGATCTTGAAAACGAACGTGGTTATTTGTTAAATTTTTATTTCTTTAAAATAATTTACTTAAAAAACTTTAAGCAATGGAAAAGAAGTTATAGTCCATTGAAATAGCAGAAAATTAATTTTGTATGATGATTCTATTGGTAACATGAAGGGAAATCGAGATATGAAATATCATTTGTATTAAAGAATATTTTATCTTAATACATAGTGATTTTTGATTTAGATATGATGCAATAAATAGTTTAAAAAGGTTTCAATACATAATATTTTTATCCATATTCCTTATTTCTTTGAAACAGAAAAAATCATTTGTTATTTTACTAGCAAGAACAGTAGCTATTAAGATAAATAATTTCAATACTTTGTAAATATTAGGTGTAGATAAGGAATAAAAATTAAGCATTATTCAAGATAGAAGTAATCAATCATAAATTTGTTATGAAACTTCATCGGTTATCGTGATATAAAAAATCAACTTTTCTTAGTATTTTATTTATAATGCTATAATTTTCAAGAGTTCAAAAATGCTTCAAAATTCACTTTTAAAGTTGAAAAATTTTCTATCCAAGTTTTCATGATCTCGTAATAAAGTATTCTGAAAAAGTTTTTGCTATAAAAATTAAAATATATTATCAACTGTTTTTACTTGTAACATTCAAACGAATTGCTTATTTCAAAAATAGTTATGTTAAAGGCTGGTAATACGCAAGGAAAATAATTATAGTTTTAAGGCTTTCTGAGATATTAATTGATTTCTCATATTAAGACAATAAAATTTATGAAAATGCAATAATATATTTGAATCTAATACCAGAATTAGGGAATGTTGTTCATATAGTTAATTTCTTTCTCACTTTATTTAATTTCACTGGTTTAATGCTTCTAAAGTTGAAATTTTGTAACCGATTTATGATTCACTTTGAAATGTCAAACAAGTTTGAAATTTTTATTCTGGCTAATTTTAGATTAAAAAATAGTACTTTTATATTCTTAGAACTTGATTATAAGTTAATCAGTTCATTTAATTAAAATTCAATTTTATTGAGTGGTGACACCTGGCAATGAGTTAGTGAAAATTTAAGTTTAATATTCCATAGTATTTACAATAATAAATTTCAAATTAAAGATTGAAAAACAGAAAATTATTTAAATGAAAATAATTCCTCACTTAACTAAAAAGGTTAAATTGTGTGTTTAGAAACATGCTTGTAATAATTTTACTAAGAAAATTTTCAGATTGTTGTGACAAGAAAGTTTTTATAAGACTAATAAGTAAAAAAAGTTCAGGTAAATAAAAATGAATTTGAATTTTGCATTCATATAATAAATATTGGTCATATTGTATATGAATTCAAAGATTCAAATTATATTAAAAGTGGTTGAGAAATTATTACTATGCATTATTTTTTTATATACAGCAATTTGGAGTTTAATATTTTCAAAAAATTCAGTTCATTGCAAATAGAATAAAAAACTTTAATTGAGTCTTGAAAAAAAATCATGATACAAAAAGTAATGAAGCTTTAATGCAGATTATTGGAGAATGATGATGGAATTTACTCTTATAGTTGATTCTTCGGTAGAATCTCTTTCAGAAAATTTTAAAAAGATATAAATTATCTTTAAAAATTTGCAAAGAAAAGGCTTTTGAGGAATCGGAAATTCAACAAACTTTTAATATTACTGATGTCAACAATTTAGTCAATCGACATTCTTCCTTGAAATTCTTTTCTTTGACATATCTTCATTATCTGGCGCCTACTGTTCTTTTATTCCGTAATTGAAATTTAATAATAAAAATAAATATTGGAGACCAACAAGCAAAACATATATTTTAGTTTGTAATTACTAAATCATTAGCCCAAATATTTGAATTTCACAGATTGAAATTTCGGAAACAAAGCCGTGTGAATTTCTGCCTGGTTTTCAAAACAGACAGAAATGCACACAATTTTTTAGAAAAAAAAATGACCCTAAAAGAAATTATAAGAATAAAGTTCAAGCTTATATTCTTTAAGTAGAGAAATAATGTTTGCTATTTTATATAAAGCAGAGATTCATGGCGAGAATGTTTTGAAGTTATTGAAAACAAGTAAAAACGTTCAATGTTTTCAAAAGTTTCAGTACATTCGTTTCATTTGGCTGCAAAATTATAAATTCAAGCTATGGTGAAAGGATTTTGCATTATATTGGACAAAGGAGCTATGCATTATATTTTCTTATATTATTATATAAGTACGTAAGAATGTGAAAAGGGAATATTTGATTAATGTAGAATTTTTCCAGATTGTTTTAAATTATATGTTACAACTTCACTTCGAAAAATGATATGTTGTTTAGGAAAATTTATTATTATTACATTGTTACATCAATGCTTAGGATATATACAGCAACACAGGGCCACACCATCTGCTGGATTCCCAACAAAGAGAAATTCTACCATCTGTCTTCTGTATTCGATGGGGAATTGAGTCAGTAAAGCTAGTAAGATGGCCCAGTGAGTATGGGATTGACAAATGACTAAATTAAAAGGGATCTAGAATTATTACTTCTACTTGTTTGATTTTCAATAATGTTGAATGCTTGTAGTCCCATGGCCGTAAAATATTTTTGATGTTGTAACAAAATATTTGATAAGCAGAAATGAGTGATTTTTTGAATCACGCAACAATAGAAATACGTATTTGACATCGGTGGTGGTATTTGCTAAACGAAGATGACTTGATTTATCATTTCAATTACAATTATTTTTTAAAATTTCGCAAGATGAGTATTTCGCTAACATTAATTAAAAGATAAGCACCATAACACAATTATCATAATATTTACGAATCAGAAATAGAAATACAGTCGGCGCTTATCTCATGATGTGTTTATGATATGTGCCTTTACTTGTATCTATTCAGTTATGTGAATAATGAAATTAATACTCAAACTGATTAAAATGTAATATTTATTATCAAAGGAAAGTTACACAGTATGTGAAGAAGTATTCCTCAGCTTCAAGACATTTTCTTAATAACTCTGGGCTTTACATTAATGCTAAATTAGTACCATTACGCAGTGAATTTCTGTGTCACCCCATTTTTTTTCTTTTCGAACTCTCCTTTAAATCGATTGATTAGTGCCATTTTCTTGAGATCTATAACTCAGTGTTACAGAACGCAATGACTCGAATAAATTACAAGCGACACTTAAAATGTCGTTCGGGGGAAGTTAACATTGGAAATATACGAAGGTCAGAGGGAGAGAGATTTCATGACTCACGTTTCGTACTTGATATGGCACATAAATTTAAGCGGAAGATATTAATATCTTGCTTAAGAAATCAATACTTGCCACAACTTCGCCATTCAAAAATCTCAAAAAGCCACTCAAAATGTCAGAGTAACTTAACCGCAGCTGTCATATTGAATGAAGGTATATTACTCACCAAAATTAATGGTTTTTCAACCTCAGTCAAACTGTTAAGAGGCAATAGGCCCTGTCAACTTTCTTGTCAGGAGGTGCTCTACAGGTGTAATATTTATTAATGATGTTCCTAGGTTGGACATGTGTTTAATGCTTTCTTTCATCGAACAAATTGTTCTGGTTAAAAAAAGTCACTTAAGTGTAGTTAGAACATTCTGAAGTAAAATATTCCAATATTAAGTTAGAGATGCTTATTTTTTTTTTAATAAAATGGACGGATACATTTCAGAAATTTTCAATGCTGTATATTTTATTACCATTTTGTAGGGATGATAAAATAAAATACAGAAACATCTTTTTGAAAATATATGGATTTATTGTTATTATTATAATTGTAATAAAAGTGGATGAATAATTCCATTAATTGTAGTTCCATTCAGCACTTTTATTAGAAGAAGACTTGATGCGGAAGATTCTCGTAACAAAAATAACTATGTATATAGATCTAAAGAAATACAAATAATAATAAAATATTTGTGAGTTATAATAATTAAATATTTATGGTAAAAAGAAAAAAATTAACTACGGATCATTTTATAAGATTTAGAAAAAATTTTGATATTTTTATCTAATGAATTTAGGTGTTAGGGAAAATTACTTAATAGCAACTTTGATTACCAAAGCAATAGTTTATTCCAATTCCTGGATAAATTTATTCATCTTTGCATGTAACAAATAGCAAGATAAAAGAAATCAATTTATATTTTATCTTTACATAAAATATTCTTTGATAATGCCTTTTGGTTTTAAAAGTGGAAAAAATACATTTATTGAGTTGAGACTGATAATATTTTCAAAATAAAAACAAAATTAATTATTGCTAGAATAGATTTGATTTAATTATCTTGATTCTTAAAAAATACTACTAAATATTTTTCATGCCTATTTCCGTCATGTTGCTAATTGCTACCAAAAACCTACAACGCAAAAGAGAAATCAAAATGAAATGGGAGAAAAAAGGTAAGTACTTCACATTATTATTGTAAAGTATCTCTTACTGTATTTAGCATGTTACTGTTTGTGATAAAATTACTTCCAAATTAGGTATTTATTCAATTTTGGGAAGGTAAATTTAATCTGCTTAGCTTTTCTACCACGTCATAGCTAAAAGAAAAATTCTCATTATTCAACTGAAATCTATCATAATCCATAATTTAGTATATTAATTTTCATCTTAAGTTCTACTAATTTTCACATTGAATGAAGTTGGTTGATATGTTTTTGAGTCTAATTGCATTTTGTAATTGTATATTATAGATATTAGTATTATAAGTATTGTAAATAAAATTAGTCAAAATGCAAAATTACAAAAAGAGATATCTCTATAACGTTTAAGTCGTCAAGGCTCAGTATTTCATAATCTTTCATGAAATTTTATTATCATAGTTATCGAAAAATTGACGTAATTTTCTGAAAGTTTTCGTTTGAAGTGAAGTTTTTATCAAGTGACGAGAAAGAAAAGGTTTTTGTTTTGTCATTTGTCTTAAATTAAATGATATGATAATCAATAATTTTAAATAAGTTAATTAAATATCAGATTTTTGTTATCATAAGATTTCATTTTAAAAACCTGCACATTAAATCTGCTATGACTCTCCGATAGCGATTTAAACACTGAAGTGGGGAATATATTTCATTATCGGTGATTATGCAGAAATTATTTTAATCTGACTTACAGTTTAAATGCACTATTTTTTTATATAAAAAATTAAAATTTCGTGTTCAAAAGCTTTCAACACGAAAACATTTTTTTTTCCTCTTAGAGCTCATATATAGGAATGAATTTCAGTAACAAAACGATATATAGTAAAATGAATTGCAGATACTTAACCGAACCTTTGCCTAACCTTCAAGTGAACGTTATTTTTAGCAACGCAGTCATGTCACTTCATGTTTCCTTTTTTTTAAGATGTAAAAATGATTGAAAAATTAGGCTGCTAGTGTGCATTTGAAGCGTATGATTCCGAGTCTATTATCATGACATCCATTCCCTGATTCCATTATCTGACAAAGTTTTAATGCATCGTCATAAAAAAGAATGCTGATTTTGTATTTTCAGGAAATCAACAACTGTTGAAAAATGTTTTACCAAGTAAAAAAAAAACTTCTCTCAATTAATGTATGGAAATACTGAAGAGGTGATATTTGGGTACATGCTTTGGAGAACAGCTGAAAAAAGAAAGCCAATCGAAGTAAGTGCAAAAACATTTATATAGTTCATAGAATATACACACACATTAATGAAAAATTGAAAGACAAACATATTTCATAGTAAACATGCCAGAAAAGATTTATGAATCTTTACATTGCATTTTTTAAATCCATCTGTTATTTTTTCAAATAATTTATGAAAATGTAGAGAATATATTCGACACCTGTGTGTAGTTACTTTACTTAATGATACTCTCTGGTTTTGGAGTACGTTTTTAGTGAAATTAATCTTATTTTCAAACAAGCAAATGTGTAAAGATCATAAATATTTATCTGTGTGTTTTTCATTACATGTCTTTTCATGATTTCTCTTTTCGTTTTAAAAACCGAGAGATATTCTGTTGAATATTCATATAAAAACTTTATTAGTCCTTTTTAGCTCTTTGTTTTCTTTCTTTGCATTCATTAAAAAATATAGTTTATAATAATAATAATCTAAATTAGAAAAATAAACTATGAGCTATTATGAAGCAACTCTTAAGACGTGTTTCAGCATCCTATTTTGACGATTTCATCAGATTTATATATTGCTTAATGGTTATTTGATCCAATCCAAGAAAATATTGTGGGCTTTTGAGCCTTAATCTGGCGACGACACCAGAGGTAGCATGCCATCTCCAAATTTATAAAACGCAACAGCAGGGTAAAATTTGGAGCACTTCAGATTTATTGTGCCTCAACCAGCACATATGGACTAGCTTTAGTGGAACTGGATCTCAAAACTTAACCTCTATCGCATCGAGGTGTGCTTCTGTTACAAAGAAGCATACCTCGTCTTACTACTCTCAGATGTGAATGTGGGGTAGTGAATTAATCATATGTCTTGTCTATACAATCAATATTTTTCTATCACAGAAATGCTTCTTTAAAGTACTAAGATAAAGTTTCTGAGTAAACATTTGAAATTTTATATCAGTATTCATAAATGATATTGACAGATTTTTAATCGATTAGATTTTTTGTTGCTTAGCTGGTGCAGTAGCTTTAGAGAATAAGGACCCCAGAGCATCTGAGGGTAGAAGTCTGACTTTAGCTTATAAAAAAACGACACTCCCTCATTCGCTTGCAAAACGGCCTTTTTAGTGTGGGGCTCTTTCTTACACCTCACAGATAGAACACAGGGAAGAACACTCATGCCCGAATCAGGACTCGAACTAAAAAGGGAACCCAGGGGAAGATGTGCTACCTCTAAACCATGACACAGGCTTAATTAATTAGTCTAAATATGATTTTTTTTTAAAAAAATTAGGATGGAGATCCTAAGATTGAATGTATTGAAATTGCATTAAAATGCATCTGATCAATTGTTAGAAAAAGGTTTTTACTCAATTCTTCACGCAATTAAAAATAAGTTACATGAGATGAATTCTAAATATTATCTTCATCAAATCCTTTCATTCCACAAAATAGTTTCTGCTTTCTATTTATTTAATTTTAAGAGTAATAGGACAATCGATATCGGTTTTCCTTTCTGCATTTATTTCTTTGAATATAGCTAAAAAACAGACGGAAGGTAAGCAAAAATATGACTGTTATAAAACATAATGACGATCATGTTCAATTATTTGACATAAATCAATGGAAGTGTTCTCTTTCTTAATTTTTGAGCCATGGCTAGCGTGGTGGTTTCAGTTTTTAAATTCCATTCTATTATAAAACGACAGTTTAAGTGGATCTTACGCGTATTACATTTGTTGGGCCTAAATGTCCTCTCATTGATGTGGCTATGAAATTTGGAGGAACGGGAAGGAAGCTCAGGTATCGTCTTCATGTTGTGACTAGTTTTGAAAATTCGAGGTCCGTCGCGTAATATAGTAACTAGATTACTTCGAAACACAATGTAACTATATTAAACTTTTAATTTTTTAAAAAATATTTATACACTTAGAGTTAAGTTTCTCAACAGTGTAACAAACGTATTTCGCTGCAGCGCCAGGAACTTATCTAGTGCTGCCATCTACACGAGGGCACTCGTCGGAGCTCGGCTTCCTGGGCGAATAGTTGGCCTTATGGATTTGAGAGGCGCTGCAGCACTTTTGACCTCCCTTAGTTTTAATCGTGTTTGTCCCTTTAATCATGTATCTTGTTTGTATTCTTTGTTTTATTTAATTGTTTTATGTCATTAAATATATTTTTACACTAAAATGGTGTTTTTCTTGAACCCCATCCCCACAATTAAATAGCTTAGCCACAAAAATTGGCGCCCCAACGTGCGGCCTTTCAGTCCTTAAGACCGGCTCACTTTCTTTTTCAGCATTTATTTTCTAAGCGAGTCTTCATCCTGAAGAAAGACGACGAGGTTCGTAAGTAATTTCATCATGAAACTGATTCCTCGACGAAAGTAAAGGTAAGTTCCGTTTTCGTTATGTCTTTAAAATCTGTATCATCATGATACTTGAAATAGCTTTTAAAAGCTGAGAAAACTGTGATCATCCTGATCCAGGCAAATTTAATTTTATTAAGTCGTCCCGACTTTAAAGTAAAAGAATAAATATTTTATGGAATTAAGTGAACTTTTATTTTGATTGTACAAATTGTATGTACAGGTTATTTGAATTTAAACTGTCACAACCCGTGATAGATTTTAGAATGTTAAAGTAGAATAACATATTTTCAATATTGTTATTGATTTTGGTGTGCTGAATATTTTAAAAATTTAAATATTTAGTCTTGTTTCTAAAAACAATTTGCCTTTCTAACGTTATTATATTATATTATCACACCCTGTGATATTATTGTCTGAAAGTGAAACACCATATTACAAATTGATTTAAATTCCATTGGGTATTTAAGTGTAAAAGTGTATATTTAATGCACAAACAGAAGTAGTTACGAAACTGAAAGTGTGTTTAAGTAAAAATTACAAAAAGAATTGAAAACTGTGTGTGTTTTAAACCTTTGCATATTGTGTTCGTAAATCATTACATTGTATTTAAAATTATATTTCATTGAGAATATGGCATGACATAGATATGTATGTAAATATTTTATGAAAGGAAATATTGAATCTATCCTGGTATTGCATAGTTTCGTTTCTGATTCTTTCTTTCTGTTATCAATGAGTCAGCCATGAACGTATTTTATTAAAACCGGAAATCGGTTTGGAAAAAGATTCCAGTTAATGCGTAATTTTTTTCTTTTTTTTTCTTCTTCAAAACAGAATAAATGATTCTTTTAGAATATTCCTTTCTTATGAATAACGGTCGGATAAATGTCATTTTTTTTTTCTTTTCTTTTCTTGAAGAATCAAATTGTATTAAATATTCTGCATGGATATATTTATTTTGAGTGCTATTTGAATATTAATGAAAATAAATCGTCAGAATTAGTGTGATATATGAAAAGTATATATTTTTGAGTAAATAAAAGAATACGCAGCTGTTCATGAATAAGTATGTTTTTATGAAAAAGAATTTGTGGTAATGAATAAAATTATCTGTTTGCATTTTTGTGTTAATCACAATATAAAAGAAATACTTTTTAAAGAGTTGTGAATCTAAGTAAGAACTTAAATCATTTCATAGATAAAATTTTTTTATTCATGTGAGTAAAGGAAGAAATAGGACCTATTTTTGTGTTTTATTATTAATCCTTTTGATTGTGTTAGAGAATTAAAAAGAATATTAAAATTTTGTATATTAAATTATTATTATAGAGAATATTAAAATTTTGAAGTTTGATTTTTACATTTCAATAATTTTGTAAAATTTTAAACATTTTTTTTTATTGAGTGTAATGTAAACTATTTTATGAAAAACATTTTAAACCAGTCTGACAACTAAAGTGAAATTTTTAATTTTGGACTTTAACATTTTTCAAAAGAAAATTTGCTGAAAACCTATTTTGTGCTGACTTTTGAATTAAAACAAACTTTGCATCCAACATGGCAGCATACCTCCAACGAGCTAGAAAGGTAGATTTAGTGAATCTGGCTGAAGAACGAGGCTTGGAAGTGGGGGATAACTTAAAAATAGCACAGCTAGTAGACCTTATTACAAAAGATCCAAATTACGATGAAACTGTTGTGAAGGATATGCTACAAAACATCACAGACGAACGCGTCGAGAAGAAACAGCAATTTGAGCTTGAAAAACTCCGACTCCAAATAGAATGCCAATTGTTGGCCTCAGAAAAGAATCTTTCCCCAAAAGTAGATGTAAATACTTTCAGCGCTCTACTACCTAAATTCGATCCCAAACAACAAGAACTCGGAACGTTCTTCACGGTTTTCGAGAAACAAGTAAGGTTTATGAACATACCCGAATCTTCATGGATTCCCTATCTGTTAGGCACCCTGCCAACTGACATTTCAGCTCTGATTGTCCGCGAACCTGAAGAATCCCAAGAATATATGAAGGTAAAAGAAATGCTCCTGAAACGATTCAAATTTACTGGTGAAAGATTCCGTCAACTGTTTGTACAACACAAAAAAGATCCAGAGAAAACTTGGCGAGATTTCTTCTTCGACGTAAGCAGCTACTTTGATGGCTGGTTAGCGGAACTGGATATTCGTGATTTTGAGAAATTAAAACAACTTATCATCACTGATCAAATCAAAAAGAAAGTGCCTCCTGAAATAAAGGAACACTTTATCGACATTTGGACAGAATGGATCACCCCGATGGATTTAGTGGAGAAATTAGATGCATACGAAAATGCCCGTCATGGTATAAAGAAGCCAAATCTTTCTCTGCATCAAAAGAAGCAATTTCCTCTTAAACACCCATCTGAAGAAAGAAGAACTCGATTTTCAAAGTCTGAGAATATTAAAGAAGTGAAACCTGAAGTTGCATGTTATGGATGTGGCACACCCGGTGTCATAAAACCAAAATGCCCTACCTGTAAAGGAAAAGACAAGAAACAAGGTATTCTTAGCTCTGTGATACTTCAATCAGCTTCAATTGCAACTACCCAGTTGGCGAACCTAAGAGTGACCATTAATGGAAAAATGGTTACTGCGTGCGCAGATACTGCTGCCACTCATTCGATTGCTGGAGAAACTCTATACCAAATCTTAAAAGAACAAGGGACCACCTTTGAAACCAGTATTCTGCTAATGTCTTTGGCAGACGGAAGCAAGATGACAAGAGAAGTTCACACCACCCATGTGAAAGTTCGTCTTGGAGGTCGAACATTTCCTCTGAACCTTGTTGCCATCCCTGAGGCAAAAGAGAACAACACCTTACTGGGAATAGATTTTTTGGAATCCTCCGGGATCGTTCTTGATATGAAAAGGAAGTCCTGGTTCTTTGGAGATAATCCTCGAAGACGGTTTCCTTTCGTGAAGAATATACAAGAAGCCTGGACCTCTTTGCAAACAAGTGCTTCTAAAATGTTTGCACCGTTAACCATAAATCCAAACGATCACCCAGATCATATGTATGAAGATGAAGATACTTATCTGACTCCCGTTCAGAATAAGAAATTGAAAGATCATCCTGATCATCGGTATGAGGAAAAAGAGACACTTCTGAATTCCGAACAGAATAATAAAATGAATGATCATCCCGATCACTTGCGTGAAGATGAAGGTACTCATCTAGCTGCTGACCAAAGAAACAAGTTAAATGAACTTTTATCTCAATATGAATCCATTTTCCGTCTAGGGGGAGAGGCAACTCCATTTATCGAGCATTACATCGATACCCAAAACCACCCCCCCGTGTCTGTACCTCCTTACCGAGTATCACCAGCCAGAAAAGAAATCATGAAGAATGAAATAGAAAGACTCTTAGAGGAAGACATTATCGAGCCCTGCGAATCTCCCTATGCAGCTCCTGTTGTGCTTATACCCAAACCCAATGGTACTTATAGATTCTGCGTGGACTATAGAAAATTGAATGCCATCACCAAGACGGATTGCTACCCTCTTCCTCGCATCGATGATCTTCTTCAAGATGCAAAGCACACTCGCTATATGTCAACAATCGATTTAAAAGCTGGTTATCACCAAGTTAATGTTGCTGCTAATGACAGAGACAAAACAGCTTTTACTTGTCCTTTTGGAACGTACCGTTTTAAACGAATGCCATTTGGTCTAAAGAACGCCCCAGCGACTTTTCAGAGACTGATAGACAAGTTTCGAGGTGGGCTTAACGGCATTTTTCTTCTGTCTTATCTTGACGATATTATTTTGCTTTCAGAGACATTTGAAGAGCATTTAAAGAACTTGGAAGACCTTTTCCAAAGACTGATACTGTTTAAGCTAACAGCTAACAGAGCAAAATGCAACTTTGCCTGTTCAAAAGTAAAGTATTTAGGCCATTACATCACCCCTGAAGGTCTACAGGTTGATCCTGCCAAAACTGCAGCTATTCAGGACATGCCAGAACCTCGAACTGTGACGCAAGTGCAGTCTTTTCTGCAAACGTGTTCCTGGTATTGCCGATTCATTCCAAACTTTTCTGAAATTGCCAGACCTCTGAGCAATCTAACAAAGAAATCATCATCTTGGCACTGGAATGAAAAAGAACAAACTGCTTTCAATCAGTTGAAGACGTTGCTGACTCAACCACCTGTGTTAAAGCAGTGCGACCCAACTGAACCGTACGTCCTGCGTACTGATGCTAGTGCATATGCCTTAGGAGCTGTCCTTCTCCAAGGGCAGACTGTTGAAAATCAACATCCAATTGAATATGCAAGCCGACTACTAACAAAGGCTGAACGCAACTATACCACCACCGAGCGAGAAGCCCTTGCTATCGTTTGGGCTTTAGGAAAATTTAGATGCTACGTTGAGGGACAAGAAGTTACTGTTGCCACAGATCATCAGGCGTTGCGATGGCTCATGTCTTTGAAGTCCCCATCTGGAAGACTTGCTCGTTGGGCTCTTCAACTCCAGGAATTCAACCTCCATATTGAATATGTCCCTGGGAAAAGCAACGTAGTAGCTGATATGTTATCTCGCCCAGTCTGCCACCAAGGAGACAACCCTTGTGAAATATGTGCTGTGTCTATCGACCAACCCACAATTGTCTCAGTAGACTTTCCGACCAAAAGTCCAAAGGAAATCAGAGAAAATCAACTGCAAGATGAAAACTTAAGGAAAATCATAACTGCACTAGAAGAAGTCAACCCGACTGAAGATTATAGAAACTGGACAGATAGAGGATTTCTAATGAATAGAGGTGTCCTTTATAAATATGCCCCAGATTCGGAATCTGATGAAGCCCAATTAGTCATTCCGGAACATGAAAGGGAGCAAATTCTAAAAATTCATCATGATAATCCCACTGCAGGTCATTATGGTGCCGATGGCACTTTTGACAGAATTTCTCGACGTTACTACTGGACTGGCATGCGGAGATACATAACTAATTATGTAAAGGATTGCATTGAATGCATGCGATATAAACCCTCCAACCAGAAACCCTCTGGTCTTCTCCAAACACCAGTTCCTTCCCAAAGATTTGAGACCTTAGCGATCGATTTGTTCGGCCCTCTTCCAGCCAGTCATGGCAAGAAATGGATCTATATTGTGGAAGATGTTACCACCAAATGGGTTGAATTATTTGCATTGGAAAAAGCAACTGCTAAAGAATGTGCTATCACCCTGGTAGAAGAAATTTTCTTGAGATTTGGCATTCCTCGTCGAATCATCAGCGACAATGGATCCCAATTTGTATCCGCCGTGATGCAACAACTTTGCTATTTAATGGATATTAATCAATCTCTGATCCCAGTGTACCACCCGCAAGCAAACCCTGTGGAGCGAAAGAACCGAGATTTAAAACCTCGTCTTGCCATTTTAGTAAATAACCGACATGATACTTGGTCCGAAAAACTCCCATCCATACGTTTTGCATTAAACACCTCCAAGTGTATTTCAACTGAAAAAACTGCTGCTTTTCTCAATTTTGGCCGAGAACTGCGTACCATCGACGATGTTACCAACGACTTCCGTGGTATCATTGAAAATGACAATTTTGTTGCAGAAATGACTCCATATCTACAAAGGTTAGAAAGATATACCTCTGAAGCCAAAGAGGTCATGCTCGAGCGGCAAGACCGAACTAAATTCTATGCAGACCAAAAACGAAAACCTGCTCCTTTATACAATTCTGGAGATTTGGTCTTAGTTACCAAACGAAATTTAAGTAATAAAAGTGCTGGCGTTACTTCAAAATTTATGCCACGTCGTGACGGACCATTTGTCATTGTTGCACAAAGGTCTCCAGTGTCCTATTCTGTAGCAAACCCGGATTCTCCAGACAAGTCAATAGGTGTCTATCACACCTCTGCTTTGACTCCTTTTCGTGGCAAAGAAACCTCTCCGATCACAAATCTGAGAAAAAGAGGTCGACCTTCAAAAACAAACCATAATTATGGCAAACGAATCTGTGCAAACCCACGTAAATCTCCCATTCCAGCCATTCCTCGTGCACAAGTGCCAGATGTTTCAAGGAAACCTTCTCCTGCTGACCTCTGGTCGGGACGTCTTCGGGGTCAGAGGGGGAGGCTGTAACAAACGTATTTCGCTGCAGCGCCAGGAACTTATCTAGTGCTGCCATCTACACGAGGGCACTCGTCGGAGCTCGGCTTCCTGGGCGAATAGTTGGCCTTATGGATTTGAGAGGCGCTGCAGCACTTTTGACCTCCCTTAGTTTTAATCGTGTTTGTCCCTTTAATCATGTATCTTGTTTGTGTTCTTTGTTTTATTTAATTGTTTTATGTCATTAAATATATTTTTACACTAAAATGGTGTTTTTCTTGAACCCCATCCCCACAATTAAATAGCTTAGCCACAACAGTATATTAAAAAGAAAAGTAAGCTCAAAATTTTGAGCTCTTCCCCCTCAGTGCGGATTGGATCTAATATTACAAATTTATTAGCAATTTTGATGCAAATATCTTATTTTAAAATTTATACACCTGTCTTGTTGCATTCCTAAATTATCATATTTCTACATTTAGAAATATAGGCAATCAGTTTATCAATGATTCCAAAAATTTTAACTGACATTTGACAAAAATTGGTTATTACGCTTTTGGTGATATAACTGTACATATATCACCCCCTCGCTCTTTTGACATTCATCACTTGTTTATTAAATTAAATTGACTGGAAGGATTTGAATATTTTTTTAAATAATATGTTTCATTTTAAAGAGATTTTGAAGGCTGTATGGAAAATTTGAATATCAATATACATGCATAAAAGCTTCATTACTCAAGTGAAAAATTCGTTACAATGACAAATAGAGTCCAATTTCTTGTTAAATGAAGTCACACAGATTTCTTCTTCATTAGTGTGTTACTAAAAACTCGATAACAATATTAACGAGCAATTGCTGTGTTAAGTTCTTAACTCAGCAATAAAAATGCTTCTTTTTTATCTTATCTCAGGTATTGTGGAGTCAATTTGGTTCTCACATTAAGGTTAGATTGTTTTGATGTGCTGGTAATTTATCTAAACAAGTTAAGTATTATTTTTGAAAATTCTACTAAATATTACTTAAACCATGTATTTTCGTACAGATTTGAAAATCTATTACGTACTGCTATTTTTTAAACGGATGAGTTAAAAGAATTATTCTTCCTGTAATAACAAAAAAGTGAAGGAAAGCAAAAATGAATTTGTCATTTTAAAAACAAAAGCAAACATTCTAATTATATTTAAAGCAAAGTTTAAGATTTATTAAAAATATAGAACTCTAAGACAAATGTAACTCATTTCCATACTGTCATTCTCCAAATGCTATTAATCCAAAATTGGATTTTCGGTTTTTGTTGGTATAGGTAAACTTCATAAGCATCAATATAAATAATGTCCTGTAAAGCAGCATGGCACTCGTATTGTAGTAGGCATATACAAGTATTTACAGATTATTATTTAGTATAATTATGAAATGGAAATTGCCCTAATATTAGGGATGAAATAAAGTTCATTCCTTAAATTTATGAGGGAAAAACTGTTAAAAATAATGAAATTGAAGGCTTAGATATTAAAAATAGTGCTTGTAAAATATCGAAATATTTATAAAATATTTATAAAAATTTCAAAAACAAATTATTTAAATATTTATATAAGTATTAATTTTAAATAGTGATTTGAGAATAATAATCATAAAACATTTGCTTTTCAGTAAAAACACTTTTAGGATTTATTCCGCCTATTATCTTGTCGATAATTAAAATGTTATCCTCTTTGTTCACAGGGTAGCAACTCTTCTGATTGTAAAGGCCGGTTCTTTTCTTTTTCAACGCTCTTCTGAGAGAAAAATAAAACTTTCTTTCACACATATATAACAGCACTGTGCTAAATAATGTAAGAAGCAAATTCTCTGCGAAACGATATCAAAGATCGTAAACGCACAAGATTCAAACCAAAAATCAAACTGATTCTTCCTGAATGAAGTCACGCTGACTGAAAGGAATCACTATTTTCGAACATATTCAGACTCAAATCGAAAATTATCTAGTGAAGACAGTAGAGTGCTCTAATGTTACAAGGTCCTCAGTTGCCTCTAAATCTATATATGGCATAGAAGTAGGAAGTTCCCTCTCTCGCAGAGGCAAGGAGATGCTAGATCGAGTAGTAGGATAATTAAATTGAATCCACATTACCATTCGTCGGTTCAATTGACAAATGAAGAATAACTTATTTCATGACAACTGGAAAAGCACTTCTATCAATAAATAAGCGAAAAATGTAAAAATGGCGATTGAAAATCGAAATAATGGTATCTACTAATGATAGATTCGACTAAAATGCAAACAGATAGAGCCAATAAAGAAAAATCCAATATATTAATGCTTAAAAGACCAATACATTATGGCGAATAAACACAAAATATTTTTAATATAGAACAATACAACGGTAACATCGAACAATAAGACTACGGAAAGTAGCAAATGGGACTTAAATTATAGAACGCGGCATATTCATGTGTATTCTATAAAAACAACAAATGAGTGCACAAATATACATTGATTGCCACAAAAATGCCCAAAAATACGCTCAACAAGTCTAATTTAAACCTAGTGATATTAACAAATGTATTTTCTCATTGATTACTTTTCAAGAAATTAAAAAAATGACGTAAGGATACAATAAAATGTCTTTTGCTATATATTTGTGAAGTCCAATACCTGATGCTATCTCAGGATTCAAAATTAAGCGAGAACACATGCTTCAAACGGTGCGTTTCTGCATGTAAAATAAGATAGTTATTGTCGCTGCTTTTTGCCAGATATTCAGTCTAGACTGAATTAGAAACTTCTCCATGTGCAATAAAAAAGTTTTTTTTCTTCTAAGCTGAAACTCTCTCACGCACAAATAGCAGAACTTTTTCCATCTAATATCCAAAGTAAGAAAAAATGTGGCGTTTCATTTTTTCCCCCTTTCCTCGGAAATTCACCAGAAGATTTACCAAATCATAAAGGGATCACGTTCCGGATCGTACCAGAGAATGCTTGCACGAGCTTTTCCCTGTATTAAAATGAAGGATAAGGCAAACGTGGAATTAGCATATTCAGAATAAACCTCATTTCACGTTTTCTATAAAAAAAGGGGTGCCATTTCCGGTGGATGTATACTGAAAGGCCATTGAAAATGAAGTTGCAAAGATAGGAAATACGTGCCAACACTAAGCAAGTTGATGCATCTGCAACTACTTGTTACTTCCCTCCCCTTTGATTCATCGTTATGTTTGTACTTTGCTGTGGAAAAAAACACAGATACTTGAGTTGTCTCAACGCGCAATGAATAAACCTCCAGACCAAAAATAAACAGAAAAGAAGACAAGTTTTCGGATTTTTCCTTTTAACCTTTGGCTGATGGAATTTCGTTTCCTTTGCTGCATCATTTTGTTTTCGATTCTGATCACGCCTCTGGAAATTTGTTTTGTATATTTTTCAATTCACGTATTCTTTGTGTATCGAATACAGGAGATACCATGTAACTTCGGGCTGTGAAGTTGACCTTAAAACTTTTCAAGTTTCTTTTTGTTTCATGCAGTGGTGAAAGATCACGACTATCTTCCATTAAACTTGCTTTAGCTAAAATTTGCAAACATCGACAAAGATGCATGAAAAGACAGACTTCTCGCTTTGGAAGAAATAAATGATGAAATGGCTTCACAGATACTCAGAAAATCGCTTCAAAGTATGTGTTATTTTGATCCCTATTGATATTTTTTTGAAAAGTTTTCCAGAAATCTTAGATATCTAGTTTGAAATTTTTAAAAACTTTTTTATATAAATTATCCACATAGTACCACTGAGATATCTTTCAATATTTTAAGCCAATTCAAATTCTATGAAAATTTTCCAGAAATGAAAATGCTATAATAGGTTCAAATAACTGTTAACCTTGTAATTTAAACATAAATAATGTGTTATCATCTTGGAAAAGGCTATATGTATTACGGATTACCACGCAAGGGCATAAAACTGATTTTTTTACTTATTATAAAGTGAGTAATTTTCTAAAAAGCAAGAAGAAATAAAAACCCGGATAATATAAATTTCCTTTCAATATATATTTTTAACTGAGAACAGCAAAAATAAAAATGGGAATGAAATCAGAATCCAAAGTGTTAAATGTGAAATTTTATGATCAATCTCTGAGTGATTTCTGTAACTTAATTTTAGGATTTACATAAAAGTCTTTTCTCATATTTTCATAACTAATTTATCAGAATTTTTGCAAGTGCTCCTACCGATATCTTAGGCTCTTAAAATGACTGCAATATCCAGAGCTGTACATATAATACCAAAACATGAAGATATTTTCCTTATATTTATTATTATGCATAAATAATCGCATAAAAATTCGTTGAGTTTCTAGAAAATCTAGTTGAATTCATATAAAATCTGTTAGATGCTGATGATCGATATGCACATGATTGGAATAAGAAATATTATCTTTGAATGGATTATGTTCGCTAACCTATTTTTACTTCTTGCGATACTGTTATTAATGTTCTGGAATGTGCGTAGCAACTGTATTCATTGATGATATAAAAATTGGAGTACCAGCAGCTGTATTCTCTGTAGATATTAAGTAAGATTCATAATTATAATTATATAAAAAATAGTAAACAAAATTATGTGGTGAATACAGAATAAATTAACTGAATCTGCCTAAAATCAGTTATAAAGCAGTGTTTGTTAAAAGAACAATTTGGTAACAAACATTATATTTGCATGGATGGTTAAACAATTGCCAACTGCTGATGCGCTGAATTTAAATCTATGTAATTATTGGGCAACCGATAAATAATCACTCTAAATTCCTAAGCTGTGTTTTTTAAATAAACCGAACAGGTTATATATATTATTGTTATAAGATACAAATAATAATAAAAAAAGGAATATAATTTTTTTTAACTTTTGGGATTTACAGAATGGATTAATTGAATTCCAATGAAATCTAATGTAAATCGATTATCGTTTAACAAACAGTTCTGGTAACAAACATCATCTTTGAATGAAATATGTCCGTCAACTAATAAATTACTGTAACAGTATTGATGACGAACCCCGGTATCTTATTACAATCACTCTTTGCCATTTAGAACAAAGCTATTTTGTCATTTTTTATGAAATATTCTTATACAAATTATCATTATTTATAATCCGGTGAGTTTTAATCCACTCATGGAATGCCTATATAATCATTAGCATCAGGGAATCGTAATTGTTTTACTCTAAACAACTAACCAATTGTTACTAATTTTAGTGGTTTGTCGACTGAGAGCGAGTTTGTTTTGGAAGTTCTTTTAAGCCATTAAAAATATATAACAGATCCCTATTGATAAAAATTCCTTTTCTGGCATTTAATGCTAGGATACACTTCTTTGCACATTCCCCGACTATATACTAGAAAGTATTTGTAAAAATTAAAGCGAAAGGAGGAGATAAGGTCTAATGATTCTCTCTTGCAGTACTACCAAGGGGATAAAAACTCTCTTTCACATTATTATGCATCTCGCGGAACAAAGCGAAGCAGCGATTGCGGTTTAAACAAAGAACAAGTTTTAAAAATTCTGGAGAAAAGTCAATTAATGTTTTATTTTTCTGCCTCTGAATGATAATAAGTTTGGTGAAAAAAAGCTTAAAACATGAATGAAATGCGTTGGAATGTTGATGACGCGGTATTCGATCTTAATTAAATATTTGCATAAAGGGAAATAAAATGACCCTGGTGAAAAAAAGATGAACAATTCGAGTTAAGTTGTATGCTGGGACACACCATTATGTAACACCGTCGAAGAATGGCTCTGTTTTTATACATCATTAAAAACAAATTGTTCTTGTATTAATTGAGGACGTATGAGACGCATAAAGTAAAATAAAAAGTATCCTTTGTGAATCCTATGATTCATTTTTAATTAATTCAGCATAAATAGAAATAACCTTGTAAGATTCTAGATTCGACAAAAGTAGTTTTGGAACTTAAATTAGAGATTGAACAATGAGTCAAAATAAAATTTAATTTCTTGTACATTTATTTACAAAAAGCCAAAAATAACTAGCAATGATTTTCAGAGGCCTTTTTTTTGTACTTATATTCATGATTCAATTTATAGCTTTTTGAAATGAATTAATAGAGAGTTTTATAGAATAATTTGATTATTTCTATACAGTAATTAAGTGGTTCTTGTTTCAGCGTATTTAATACTTCAATGACTCATTAATTAGATCTTATTTATTTTTTTATTTACTAAGGTAATGGAGCTTAAAATTATAATAGTAAAAATATTCTTCAATTTTCCTCAAACCATGCCATTAACGTACACTACTGAATCACAAGAAATTCTGTGATTCAATTCTGTTTCATTTTCTGTGTGTATAGATAAATATATGTACCATATAAGCACTTTAAATAAAGAAATAAAAAAAATAATGTTATTTAAAAATGCTTGCATCATTTGGATGGATAATTTTTAATTTATTATGAATTTAAAAATAAAAATTTCCAAACTTAATATATAAGTTGGTAATCAAATATTTAAAGCATGCGAAAGAAATTTTTAATTTTATATTTTTTGTCTTACTTAAATTTAATCAAAGGAATCAACTGGATAATTTTATACTTTATCGTATAAGAACTATTCAAAGAGGAATAATTTTTTCATGAAAATATTAACTCTAAATTTTAGCGAATTTTCATATGTTAGATATTTCCGAATCTAAAAAGCAAATTTTTGGAATTATATTTATTATTCTATTTGTGAGTATATGTGCATTGAATCAAAGAACTAAACAAGCTAGGTAGATTAAATTTGGAATATTTTATCCGCATATATCTGTATCAAATTTTATCGAAGTCAGTCAAATACAGATTTCCTGTCTATCTATTCGTTAGCATTTAAATACAATAATAAAAAACATACACAGTAAAGTAGGTGGGTGAAATTTTGAGTATGGAATTACACACCATTTTCTTCATTAGAGTGGGAAATTAAACATGAAAAAGTATTATTTACATAGTATGGACTGTGCCTTACACATCAGGTGAGTACATAAAAATTGACAATTATTTCCTCTCTTAATCTGCGCATTTAAATTTCAGATAAAATACATTTACTTGTGTTTTCGATTATATGATAAAATAAGAATATAGCATTCAAAGATAGAATTGAATATGGTAAAGAAGTATAAGTACTTACAGTTACGGGAAGGTTATAGGCATAATACAATCATCTATAGCTTAACACAATTTTTCAGATCTATTAACCATCAAATAACTCACAAAGGAGACACAACATAAGTAAAGATAATAAATTAAAACAAGACATCAATATTTCGTAGCTATTGTATGTACAGGGTGCGCCAGAGAAGCTTACTTATTTGAAAAAAATCCAGAGTGGTGAGTTGGGTAGGCAGAGGGATGATATGTGGTGCTACTGGAGGGAAAAGTCCCCGAATTTGTTGATCTCTCTAGTTATTTGCCGTCATGCTCTGGCCCTCACCGTCGAGAGCTTCTTTTCTGTCACTGATTTGTTGCTACGCAATGGCTTTCCGCGCTCGCTTTGAAATTCCTCCTCACAGACTGGCCGTAATTCCATTCTGTTGTGAGTTTATTCATATCGGGAGTGTCGCTAAACCCAGAAATAGACATCAACGGACCACCAGAACTCCGGGAAATGTCGAAAGAGTGAGGCAGTCAGTTTTGCCTTCTCCCCAGCGTTCGGCTTGCAAACACGCAGTTGCCCTTGAAATTTCTGACACCACTCATCGACGAATTCTCCATCAAGACCTTCAATTTTATCCCTATAAATTGGCTGTTGTGCAAGAATGAACTGAACGCGATTTTGTTGCCCGTCAAAATGCATGTGAAATGCTGCTCGTTTTTTCGGTGGCCCACTTTGAAATCCCTGGCTTATGTCGATCGACCACAGACAATAGCTCACCTCAAGAACAACATTCGTGGCGCCATTGCCAATATACTGATTGTTTTGCTGCAAAGAGTGGACACGAAAATCGACTTAATCAGTGTCTGCGCAATGGGGGTCGCCCTTTAATCAATGTCATTTTAAAACTGTATTGAAAAAAATTGGGATACTGTATTCTGAAATAAAAAAAGAGTTAAAACAATAACTGAAATACTTTTGTTTTTATTGACCTTTCAAGTAAGTAAGTTTCTTTGGCGCACCCTGTACATGCAATGTGAGTCACTATCTGAGGCAACAGCTTTATTAGAGAGTTTGTAAGAAAGTTTTAGGGTAATCAATCTTGTAGGCTTGAAATTTTAACTAAACATTTAATAAAATTTTGTCATTTTTTTATAGTCGCTTCCGAAAATATCATAATACGAATAATTTTGCACCATCTTAGTTTTCAAAAAATTATCTTTTAAACTATATTAAAGATTTTATGGCATAAGTATATTTTCTATGTTTCATCAATTTTAAAAGAAAATATTTTAATTACATTTTCTACCATTAAACTTGAGAATTTTGAAGGAATCACAAGATACAATAATACAACGAATCACGAGATGCAATTTCATGTTCGAAAACGGATTTCCACAGATAAAAGTTTTGAAATTATTCATGGGACACAAAAACTGCAGAATAAAAATGTTATATTTTACAAGATTTCATACAATTTTCCTTTTTCATTCAGACAATCATTTCGTACAATTTTCAAATATTATCACAATTTTAAATTTATTGTAAAGGTAAGTTTAAAACCTGAATATTTGTCAGCTGAAAATACTTTGTTATAAAGTAGTTAGACAGCATAATGTTTTTATTTTTATTTTTGCAATATTTTTATTCAGAAGTATAGGAAAAAGTCAGTGGGAAAAGAATCTTGATTTTTTTGTTAACATTTTGGCTTTTTTCCTTTAGTGTAATCTTTTTGAATGTATCGAAATTAATAAATAAGGAAAGTTTAAATCTTAAGAATTGTTTTGGCTGAGAAAGACACAGCTTGAAAAGCATACAAAAATGTTCATGGTCTCAAATTTCTGAAGAATTTTTCTGTTTTCAAAAATAATTCAATATTTAACATTTTAACTAAAAAAATAAAATTAATTAGGTTAACATATTATTTCCAGATTTGATCAAAATATTTTAATTCAATAATATTAGTCTATAAGTTTTTTATGAGGAATTCTTCGTATTATGCAAAATTTAAAAGAAATCAACATCTGATTATTAAAAATTGTCAAAATCTGATAGATTAATTTTGATGAATTTTTCTAATTATTTCAAAGTTTTAACTAGTTTTTACTTGAAAATAGTTAAAATGAAATGTGATTAAATGTCAAAGAATTTTTTTCTTTTAAGATAAGGACTCTTTGCAAGAAATTGTTGAAATCATATAATACTTATAAAGCATATTTGTAAAACAATTGTATAAATATATTATTTTACAAATATATTTTGTGCAGAAATTTGGTGCTTAATACAATATATTTTATCAGGCATATTTAAATAAAAGTTTGTATAAATATATTGCTTGGTTTTATCAAGGGTAAAATAAATTAGTGATCAATTTTGAAACATTAAAACACCATACTGCTCCGTCGTTGCTAGAAGTTATTCTATCAGGTTTAGAATAGATGTAGGTGGATCTTACTAAAAAGAAAAATAATAATATAAAACGAATTGCTTTATGTTCGGATACTATTTTGTGGCTTAAATCAGCTAAAGTCTTAAATGGCAAACTTGCGGTTAAAAATTGTATGCATGAAACCAACGGAGGAATAATATAAGGAAAAAAAAACTCATAGGCAGTAAAATTTCTATATTTTGTTATCAAAAGGCTACACGTTTTTTTCTTTTTTACTTTACATTGAATTTTTTATTTATTAATTCAATTTCTTTCTTTTATTAATACCAGAAGGTTTTTTATTCGATGTAAATTTTTTTAAATAAAAGTTCTCGCAGTTGAGAATTTAGCATGTTTGTAATTAGAAAAACAAGATTTCGATATTTTCCATTAACTTAGAATCATATCCGAAGCTTTTATTAACGCTTCTTGATTAAAAAAAGCGTAATTATCTTTTTAAAAATTGTTTGCATAAGTGCGAATTTTCTTTGCAAGAAATGTTTTCAATGCTTCAGAATTATAATATCACCTTGAAATGATAGTTTATTCCTAAAAGCCTTACAAGGAATTTAATTAAAATAGCAAAATTATGTATTCCAACGTTAAATATTTAATAAACAGTTAATCAAAAACTTTCATATGAAGAATAATACCAAATGATATGTTAAAGAAAATGCAGGTTTTTATCAAATTCTTCAGAAAATCAAATAAGAATATTTTTCGTTACGTTCTTTTCTTTAGAGATATAATTTGACTTCTCACAGTAGAATAATATTTAGTTGGATGAATCCAGTAATATATTCTCCGTAATTTCTGATCGGAGCTCATTAAGAATATTTAATTAATTTATTTTCTTATATATTGCTGAAAATTCGAAAAAATTAATATACCCGGAATTTTTTTGCCTTCATTAATTTAAAGGATTAGACGTTTCCTTGGATAATAAAAAAAGTTATGTTTTTCATAAAAATTCACCTATTTGAATTTTAATTAGAATATGAGAAAATAATCTAATTTCTAAAAAGATGAATTAATTTAGCAAAAGTATAAAATTAGGAATTTTGTAAAGACTTATAAATATCCTTTTGAATTTTGTTATATATTTATTATTTACTATTTCTGTGTATATTTATTTTGACTTTTTTTAAGTATTTTACTATCTATATCTAGTTTCAACTAATTTTGCTTTAAGTCAGTGAACTTTGTTCCATTATAGCTTTTAAATAAATTAAGCTAATATTTTATTATCAAATATTTTTAACTGATTTTATGCCCGCTCCATGTGCTTAAAACAAATCTTTGAAAAGCTTTGAATTGCAAAATTTAGCCATAGTGTTGTTTAAATATCGGATTATGCTCAGATTATAGTTATTAAATTGAAAATTCCATTAAAAGATATGTACAGCAGTTTAAATAAATGGAAATATAGCAATACTCTTACAAATCGAAAACTGTTTAGTAAAAAATTAGAAATGAGAAGGATCAAATAAAAATGAGAGTGACATTTATATATTTTTCACCGGAAGCATTATTTGTTTTTCATTCTTGAATAAATTTTATCTAAGCAGTCTCTATGAAAATTCTGTTCTGATATTTATCTTTTTTTGTATTTATGGCCTCGTGAAATTATTCACTTTCATCTTCATTAACACCCTTGTATTAGTGAAACACAAGATTTTTAGAAAAATGGTTTGAATGGCTGTGAGATTAACGAATCTTTATTCTCGCATTACAAATAAGGCATCTGAAATTGTTAACTTAATCAATAGAGTTTTCAGCTAACATTTGTTCAGAATGTTTTGATAGCAAGCTCAAACAAGATTTATGTTTTTCAGTCTGTCTCATTCATGCTATTTAAGAAATGGCTATAGTGTATTGGCTGTCTGGCTTGGGCCTCATAAAAAATTCTTGGATCGAATTTTCTCGATTTATCTCTTCTATATCAATCAGGATTTTTTAAAAACTTTGTGTGAAAGTAGATGACTTAATGAAATTCTTTCATTAATTATAGCATTATATACAGTGGTGCCAAAGTAATTCTATCTCTAAATCATCTGACTAAAGATTTACAAATACTATTTCTTTCATGAGCGACTATGTTCTCTATGTTCCTATTTTCATACACGTTATACAATATTTCATATATGTCATAAAGGTAAATGCTATTGTTTGGCTCTAATTTCAAAATATTCTTTACCGTCCTTGAATGATTTTTTTACAAAATCATATTCTTCTTTCCCTAATAAACCATTAATTCTAGTTTCAGACACAAAGTCCAGATCATCATCACTATTGTGAGCAGATATTTCAGTCTCAGATTTATCAGAACCTTCTATATCTGACACGGATGCATTGATTTATTTAAAAAAACAGACTCATTATTTTTTTTTACTTTTCAGAATTTTTTGGATCGTGATTCAGTTTCTATATGTTTTCTATAATCTATAAATTTCTATTGTACCACATATATATGTACTACAGTTTATACAACTAGTGAAAATGCACCTCCAAATGGTTCTGAGCCAAGAAATGCAGAAATAACACGAATGTATTGCAATGCATGTAAATCATAAGCTAAAGCAAAACAAAATTTGTAGATCATGCCTAAATATTCTAGACGAAATATATATGTATCAAGCAGCCATGTCAAATAAAGTGTTACTTTTCTTTCAGATTTGTAACTATAGTATCTTAAATTTGATTTGCCATAGGACAAGCTAAGAGAGATCAACCGTTTTTCTTTTTCCCTTTCTTTATTTTCCCTCAAATGTTCCGTTCGTATTTTAAATCAGGCACCAAACAGGGCATCTTTATGTTAGCCTGTATTTTACTGCTGATATATCCATGCCTAGAGACTTAATTTCAAACTGTGGGTAGAAGTGCGTTTGGCAATAAACTTGACATTGTTGGTGACTGAAGAACGGTTGGACTTCCAACGAGATTTTCCAATTTTAACAAAAACTATACCTTTTTTCAAGCTTGTTGCACTGAAGTAAAAGGATGTTAGGCTGGTAGGAGCTCTGTTCATTTCCTGTTGGAATCTTCAATAGTGTTTAGCACGCAAATTCGATTCCATTCTTCAGATTTGAAGTAATATTCTATATATAGTAACCGTGTTATTTTAAATATGATTTATGTCTTGCTATTATAATATTTTTATATTTATTCTGTGGCAATTCTAAGATGTCTTTTAGTTAAGAAAATTTTATCATCGTTTGCTTCAGGTAATGTTTTGCTTCTGTAATTGGTCTAATCACTAAACACACAATAAGCAATAAAGTGGTCAAATGCATTATGTTTTCTGATCGAAATTTGATTTTTTATTGCAAAATTCCTAGATGGTTTTGTTTACTTAAAAAAGGCAATGCATACTGACTCCTGAAGAAAACACTGGATTATTCATGCTTTTAAAGTAAATCACAAAAAATTAGAAATCGAGTAAAAAACGTATTTTTTCTTCTTCGGTGTAGAATGGTTCAAGCATTAAAATGTTTCAGAATTTGCCAATCAAAGATAATAATTTAATAAACAGTGCTTTTGATTATTTATTTCTAAAATAGAGCTTCTAAAACTTGATCAATTTGTACAAATTCGAAAGAAGTGTCCCAAATGTAAGAAAGTAAAATTATTTAATTTATGTGCATCTAAATTAAAAGTGGTTATTGTTGAAAGGTTCTGATGCTAGCAAAAAAGATTTAACTGTCAAAACTGATGTTCGAAGTTGCTTTGACATCATTGCACATTCTGCAGATTATAATTGTTTTAGGAATGTGACAGGGTAAGTCTTAATTCTCTTTGGGTTTGGACATTTCCTATAATTATTCTTTCCCTTTACTGCTGACTTTTACATTCTTGATGATTTCTGTACAAAGCCACCCTTTTCTTTCATCTATCTGATATCTTGGCAGAATCGCTATATTTTTTATTGAAAAATCATGCAGCATGCACCTGCGCATGTAAAGTCGACTAAAATAAAATGAACTTTCTCATGAATCGGAATGAATCTGCAACATGAATTTCATTATCGATTTTTTTGAAGAAAATATATCTTGAGTGGTTAATAATTAATTTTTAATAATTTTCATTAATAATTTTATATATTATATAGACTATAGTAGATATATTTGGAATATTTTGTAAAATTTATCATCATAAATTACTATTGATATCTTTACATAATTGCCTTTATCGGACAAAAACATGGTAAATTTTTGTTGTAAGAGTTGCAATTTTTATTGTAATTTGTAATTTTGTAATTTTTGTTGTAATTTTTTTAGTTCAGAATGAGTAATATATTTGTGATATTAAACGACAAATATTTGTAAATTGATTATTTGAGTCTAAATTGTTTTAAATACTAATACGCCAGGCAAATGCTGCATTTGCTTTCTGGAATTACTAAGTAATTAATCATCTCTGAATTCACTTTGTTTTCAGCCATTCATTATCAGAATGTAACGTCAAGAATAGAATTGAGCTAATTATCTTACTAAATTTGAAAATAACCTAATCTTGGGGACAATTCCCATACGTTGACAACAATGACATTGCGATCTTTTGCATCATCCGACCCGCACTCTATTCGCAACTTTCACTACTAACAGTTAGCATTTCGCAATTTTGTTAATAGGAATTCTTTTCTGGTAAACATCCACTAATTGATTATTTTAGTGCTAGGCGTTTGCTAAATAGTTGATAATGGTAAATGTTGCAACATTTAAGCTTTTAAATTCGCTTCAATGTATTCTCAAAGGAATGATTGCTGTTTTCTAATAACTGAAATTAGTGCTTAACATATTGGCATTTCAATGCGCAGTCATAACAACATGAAAGCAAAAATGGAAGAAACTGATTTGTTTTGTGCATCAAAATTAGATATATTTTAATTGATAAAATATATTATAACACTTTATAAGTTTTTAATTGCTGGGCTAAAATTTCTGTAGGTACGGAAATTTCTACAAGTTATAATTTTAGGGGTTTTTTTGTACTTTTTCTGTATCACTGCTTGGGCAATAGACATTTTATAATATTACAAAGATTTTTTTTTCATTTTTCTGTTATTTTTAAAGTGTATTCTGAATTCATACTCATAGTTAATATAAAAACACAATAAAATTTTAAATAACTAAAATATTGTTTAAAATTTATTGCTTGTAGATATTTATAAGATATTAATTATATCAGAGGCATTAGTGGTAAAATTAAATTTTTTATAACCAAAAGCAATTTACAATTATAGTAGATGGAAAATCTGCTTTAAGTCATTTACATTACGTCAGTATCGGAATGATATGAAGCTACGAAGCTTAAAAACTTCTTATGCTTAATTTCTTAAATTCTTTCAGAAGGTGAACCATATTGATGGCATAATTCATACAGCCTGGTGCTTCGATTTCAAGGAATTAAAAGTGTCCAAAGAAGCATGTGACTATGACTCGTAAATTTCGAAAAAAAAAAGTTCAAAAGATTATGACCTCACATCTGCACTAAAAGAGGCCATAGTTAAAACTTGAAAACCAATGATACATGCATGAGACATAATATTTATAAATACGACCTTGAAAAATAACTGTCTTGTATATTCTATTGAAAGAAAAATTACATCCTCAGGATGATTGACTTAAATATTTATAAATGCCACGCTGCCTCACAGGGTTTAGCCCTCAATTCCTGCACAATCATTCTTTGATATGTAAGGCGGTCAGTTTAAGCAGCTATCCCTGAAAACGTAATGCCACATGTGGTACCATTTTAAAAAGTGTTTAAATAAGTTTTCTCACAACCGAAGGCGACATCATCAATGTTTGAGAGTAGTGTTCTCGAAAACTAGGTATTATCGATTATCTCAACCTTTGAATTCGTGGAACCTACCTATATTGGAATCATTGCGAGAAATTTTTCATATATTCGATATTCAGCATAGAAATAAATCCCATGGATAAACAGAAGTATCAATACATTAAAAAATAATGTAGTTAGAGCAAAATGTAGAAATACCAAACACATGTCACATGTATTAGAGCTAAAATCATTTTCGGTGGAAAATTTATGATTAAAAATGGAATCCTTGCACTCTGAACAAGTAAATCTAAGTACCATTTCTAAGACAACTTAATATGCAAAAAAAAAAAAAAAAAAAATCCAATAATTTAAATACCTTTTACTTCCAAAATGCTTTGATTACAGTTAATTTTTTTTTCATTAGATTACTAAATAAAACATTTCACTATTGTGGATTGAATATTGAAGACAGTTAGAAAAGCAGACAACAACGAAACGGTGAATTGCATAATACAGATAAATAAATTAGTTTGTCAATAGATAAAATAAATAGCATAAAAACTAAATTTTGCTTGAAGTAATTGTTAGACAATTCTTCCATTCGTTTACATTTCTAATTCTTCGTCTGTTTATCAGTTCAGTGTGAAGTCAAGCATCGAATGAAAAAAAAAAGTTGTCCGTTCGCATTTCCCTGAATACATGCTTCAGTTAATTTAATACAGCGAAACTTCCAATAGAAGAGATTGAGGGGAAAAACGCTTTTTCTTTTTCCTTTTTTTTGAATTAAGTTTTGCTGAATTCCGTCAAAGGAAATCTTCGATTATACCAAGAAGACGAACCTTAGATGCCTTCCGTTTCTATTTGGTGTTTTTATTTCCGTCTTTTAAAGACAACTTTGGAATGTGTATAGTAATTTACAAGATTAAGTCTGCAACGCTGATTTTATCAAAAAGGAAACAGAGGAAACCGAAGAAAAAAATTATTTCCGGTTATATTTACTATTCAAATCATTTGATGTCAGCGCTTATTTTTATTTAATAATATTTTTGGGGAAATATTTTGTTGTACTTGAAACTTCGTTCTTTAACGTAATTATTAGAAAACTCCATATTTTATTTTGCTTCTATTGTTAAAGCGAACAAAAGTAAAAGAGTTCTTCCGACTTCGGATATTAAAAAAGGAAACTAACCAACTATTACACTGAAAAGAAGTTTAGCTCGGAGCAATATGAGACACGTACTGAAAAATAACTCGCAGACCCCGTTTATTAAACAGCTTAATATTGTAAAAACATCGCTTTTCGTTTTTCACTTTCCTGTTAACAAATGAACTGACAACGCAGAACTTAATTTAAGCCTGGCATTTTGTTCTCTCGAAAGATCACTCCACTGAAAACTGTAGTGCATTTTCTTTATTTTATGTTGTTGTATTTACATAGAGTACATAACTGTCTTCTTGTTTTTTCCAGGCAATAATTTTCTATGATCTTTCATCTGCTTAATTTTGTCCCTTTATATTTGCTTCGTCAAACAAAATAAACAGAAATTAGCGTTTCAAAGAACGAATTTTCTTCCTTATGACACGGCAAAATACGCTTTAAGTGTGTATGCTGATTGCTACAACTAGTCGCATAAACTAGTCTGAAAGATAATCGCATAGATAAATAATTATCCCCGTATAAAAAATATTAAAAGGAATTTTCAATCATTTCAAAGAAAACTAGAGTTAAAAACTGCGGAAAACTGTAATACGCAGTTAGATTAAGAATCTTGTTATTTTTTAACCTTAAGAAATTAAATCCAGTGACAATTAAGAGGAATTAAAGAAAAAAAATAACATTCAAATTACATCAAAGGAAATCCATGAAAAATTTTCCATAAGTCTCAGAGATAATTATTATGTTTTATTTTATTACCTTACCCTTTTCAGGTTTATTAGAGGACGAGACTTCGAAACTTTCAAAATCTAAAATCAATTTTTTAGAAACCATTTGGAAGACAACTGTCAAATTTAAGGCCATAAAAAGTCTAATAAGTCAGGCTAATTACGAAACCTTTTGAAATTTTGGCATTATATCTTTGTTTATAAAAACTTCGAGAAATATTCTTGCAATAGATATATTTAAAAGCTTAAACCAAGGAATTTATTTCAAATAAATTACTTTTCATTTCTCGGACATAAAGGAGTACAACTTTGATATTAAAATCTTTTCAGAGATAAAAATAGAAATTTCCTTAACACCGATTCTGGGGCGAGTTCAGAATATTAATTAATCATGACGTAGATTTAAAAAATTTCCTCGTTTGAAATTATATTTCAAAATAATTTTGGTAATTTAGTATAAATATTATGTTTCTTTTTCCCAGCTAAAGCTATAAGTAGGTGTTTAAGCATAATTTAATATCTTAATTTTGTATTTTTGACTTATATTTCATGAAATTAAATTTTTAATCAATGAAAATGTTTCGTGTAAGATGGTAAATTTAAAAATTGCTGAAAATAAATCCTTTGATTCTTGGAAATGAAAAGAGTACAGAAATAATTTTCTTTTAAATGATTTTTTATGTCTGCTAATAAAATCTGAAATTACTTTATTTTTAGAATTCTTATACAACGGTAAAAAAATAAATTTAATTTTACTGATAATTATGCTCAGAGAATCTTTAAAGCAATATTTTAGATATTTTAGAGTCAGTTAAAGTTCATATTTTAGAGTTAAACAGATAGTTGATATTTTAAAGTTTTATAATCAGAATAGCATTGTATTGATTGAAGGTGAATTTTTTCATGTTTATGAAACATTCCATTAAAGCTGCACTTAACGAAGATAAAACATTCAGCATTAAGAAAAAATTTGCATGAAATTCCGCACGTTTTTTTCCTTCCAATTCAATAAAATAATGCTTAACATTTCTTCTTAATTTTCTTCACCAAAAACAATATTTTCTATCTACTTCCACAATGCATTATGCATTTAAATGAATAAGGAAATTCTAAAGTATTAAGTACTTATTTATATTGAATTGAAATGGAGGAACAAATTTGAAATGAAATTATGAGTATATGTGAATGAGGAACTTAAAATTTCCGGCCATTAAAGCCGTCATTTAAACTATGCCATCAACAGAATCTACTGAATATGTCTTTTGAATTCATACCAAGAAAGATTCATTAATTCGGTGTAATTTATAAGGGCAATTTATGGGCAGCATATTCAGTAGAATATAATGAATGACGTGATGATTATCATGTTGAATTGGTATAATAAATTTCCTTCTGAAGAGAGTTAGCATTTGTGAATCTGTTGATATTTCTGTGAATTGACATAACTTAATTATAAATATTTCATTTCACATCGTGAATATATTCTGAATTAATAATAAACTCTGAATTCTTAAAACTGATACATGTTGTTAGTGAATAGATCAATATAAATTTCATTAAAAAACCCTTCCTATACGAAAATATCAAGATTTATAATCCAATTTTCAGTAGCATATATTCGATTATATTGTCTTTTCACCATATTCTGTTCATCTCATAAGTATTTAAAACTCATACAATTTTTAGTAGCATTCGGATCCCAATAATGTTTCTTCTGAAAATGTATTGTAAGGAAAATCTTGCGATACAAATTGAGCTGACCTCATTGATTTAATTAAAAAAAATATCGCACATATTACAGGAGGGGAAAATACATTATTCTACTGAAAATATCAAAGCACTGTTCAGTGAAATTCTTTATTGCTTTATTATTCTTTTCTATAGGAAGAGAATATTCATTATTTTACCGAAAAGAATAAGGCATTGCGCAATGAAATTCCTTATATTATATTTCTCATATGATTGTGGCATCATATCTAGACATTGTATAGCTTTTTGATTGTTAAGAAAGCTTAATCCGTTTTTAGATAGCTTAAGCAAATCGCTTTAGGGAATTACTATTGAACGAAATATTTAATATTTTAGGAAAAGTAGTGCCTTTGCCACTTAAAAAAATTCAAACTTTTGTATATTCACTATCCACTCTGGTTTAATTGCATTAATTTCTCGTAAACATAAAGAAGAAAGAAATAAGTTTTTCGATTTTTCACTTTTTTTGTAAAGAAAAGGCAATCAATTTTTTCCATGTCGCAGAAAACGTTTATGTTATTTTTACAAAGATAATGTTATAAGTCAAGAACATGGCAAAAATATTTTCTGAAATTTTGACAGGTAGAAAATCGCATTTAAATTCGTCAACAATCTGGTAGCCCATTCATCATTCATGACGTTTAAGATACTGGTCTCAAAAATACAACTTATTTGTACTCTTAAAATATAGGGTAGACTTGAAGTATCGAATTTCAACATTTATTAATATTCCATGCGATTCAACTGTTTTCAAACTTCAAATACGACGTATTTCCAAGTGCAAGAACAATGTAAACGATATATATATTTTAAATTGAGGTTTTAAAGTGCATATAAATTAATCGTCTACAATACTTCTGAAAAAACCGATGAGGGAATTAATCATGCGTGTGTCACTATAAGAAACCTCATGAGTTGCTGTTCGCAAACCAAACAATTAATTTGGTTAAACAAGATAGCCAACAAGGAAATTTGAAAAAACAAAACAAAAACCAAAAGTATTCATAATAGGCAAATCTTAATGGAACAGGTTTATACAAAGAGAAAATTAGGCAACAAACACTCCTGATATGTTACTGTATTCCTGGTGGAAGTTTTTGGAGATTAGCTTTAGCATATTTTCTGTCCATCATGTAGTAACAATTTGGTACTTTCATAATACCATTTGTTCAAATTAATTAAAAGGAAATTCATTCATTATAATGAACTACGGATAGCACCTTTAATAATAAGCTTTATAGTAATAAACCAAGAACGTTCTATGAGAGGCGATAGTGAAAATTCCCATTTGAGGGGTAACCATAATCAAATAAAACGAACATGTTATTGAGAAAACTTCATTGTTATTGCAAAGAAAATTCTTTCTGAAGCTGATTTTTTGAAATTTATTCTAAAAATCAACAGAGACATTCCGAACAACACAATAATACAAAAGTTAACTTTGCATAGGTATTATATCCGTTAATTTAAATTAAGTCATTCTTATTATGTGACCGTGACACCATATATTTTTGAGCAGTAATGGCAGCTAATTTTAAATGAAATTGAATCCAATAAGGTCTTAATATCACATTTATTTTTTTTACTTTTATAATTAGAATGTAATCAAAATATCAAACATCAGTAGAAAATTCATTATTTAAAAGAATATATTTAGCTTCATTTTTTATTGTAATTCCACTATGTTTGTGCATAAATGTATATAAAATAAAGTTAGAAGCTAATTCTTCAAGAAATTATCTAAATTATATTAATTACATCCATTCATTCAAGCACAAGCTATTCCACATTTTGCGAAAGCGAGTACATTCAAAATGTGAAATAAAATATCAAATTCAAATAATAAAAAATATGGCTTAAAAAGATATATTTGATTTCGCTTTGAATTGTGATTAAACTACATGAATTCGGGAATGCATACTTTAAAAAGGAAGACTGATTTTAAATTGCTGAAGTCAAATTAACTTTTTAAAATTATCTTTCGCTAATTAAAGGAAGGCACAAGTATCGATATATTCTACGTTTCATTCACTGATGAACTTTTATATCATTTCACCAAAGTCCCTTTTTTCCATTCCCGTAGGTTTTTCGTTTCAGAAGAGCAAGAAGAAGAAAAAGAAAGGAATGATTCTCACACCTTTTCTTTCCTTATCGAATTCTTCCTAATTGAACTTAATAATTAAATTCCCATTTATACAGGAAACAAAGCTCCCGATGAAGTGAAAACAGATCCTAAAATCTTTTTCACATAAGTGGCGCCCGCGTAGGTTTTTTTCTATACATTTCAACTGCTGTAAAAGCGGGAGGTAGATGAGGTAATTTGAAAAGTGCTGGAGGAAACGAAAGAAGTAAAAATTAAAAAAAGAAGAAGAAAGAGAAAAGCGAAAAAAGAAGAAAAAAATATCTCTAGCTTTCAAATGCCTTGATAAAAGAAGAAAGTAAGTAATTCTTGTGTCCATTACAATGCGGAAATTACTGTTAAACCTATAAAAGAGATTTCAGTATTTAATCACTGGCACTCCGTTTTTTTTTTTGCAGGAAAAGGGAAGAGTTTGTATTTATTCTTCGAATTATCCGGCAAGGAGTTGTCATTAGTGGTCTCTTGTGTGAAAATAAATTCGACTAAAGCTATACCCTATTGCTAGTTTAGGTTAAAAACAATGTTTAAAACAAATACATTTTTCATCATAATTAAATTGACATCACTATTACTTTTGCTTTGATTTATATATATATATATATAT
>JAPMOQ010052241.1:287071-317938 GCA_026543055.1 Argiope trifasciata
TGTGTGTGTGTGTGTTTCACCATTCTATTTGACTGAAAAATTCATATAGTGATAAGAATATGTCGACTGTTTTTTTTAAATATCATGAGAACGTATAAATCTATTTTCAAAAGTATTATTGTAAATAATGCATGGAAACCTAGGAAATAACCAACAATCAAAATCTTCTATGGAAGAACTGTTCATAGAATGTGTTGTATACTTTATATATTTAAAATAATTCAAAGATCAAAAAGATGCGTATTCATTAGGTAAGAATCCCGTAAGAATTAGGTAAGAATTAATTCTGTCTTTAATTAATATTTAGAGCTTTAAATAATTTATTAGTTTTAGTTTTCACAGTACACGATTTTCATTTGCTGATTTCTGTCCAAATTGAGCAAACTTATTATTAATTGGAAAACTGAGTATAGGCTTCACTGTTAATTGAATAACATTCTCAATACATATGAAGAAAATAAAAATCCTTTTAACTTTACTTACTTTTGTTAGTGTTTTATACACAAAGAATAAAAACTGCTCTTAAGATTTTTCTGCATACTTTTATATTTATTACGTTTATTTTTAATGAACTTCCACACAACATTGAGTTAGAAATTTCTATAAGCAATATTAATTTAATTCATATTTATCAAAATTAATTTACAAATATAAATTAAGCCTTTACTGTGGATTATTTATTTTTTACAACATCACTATTTCTACCATCACTATTTTCACTATTTCTAACTAGTTAGTCAATAGTTTACTTTTTATGTCAGTTCACCATCTGACCGGCAAAATATTTAAAACGTTCTTTATTTATAAACAGCTTTCTAAATAAATTTTTTTAATAAAGAATTTTCTGATTCTATTGCTATCAAAATAATTAAGCATTTTTTTCAGATAAAGATATATTTTCATAATATAACAGAAAAATTAAGATTTGGTCAAAGACCATTACATTTTATTTTCAACGTGAAATTTATTTTTTAACCCTTGAATGAATCTGCACCTATGTTTTAGAATTTACAAATGATGAGTTTAATTAATGTCAAGCTTTCAAAATCTGTTGTTATCTAATTTCAATTTGTGATAACCTTTAATATTGTTTAATTTCCACGTTAGTTCCACACCTAAAAAGAAAGATTTGCAAAGATTCTTAGCGAATGTTAGAAACCTGAGATATGAACCGCGCTATCAAAATAAAGGAAACGAAGAACAAGTATTAGTTTATTTCACTAAGAGTTTGGATGAAGCTGAAAAAATTATTTTATAACATGTTTTCTATCTCTATTCATTGTAAAATCAACAGAATATATCCATCATTCTTCTGGGGGTGGATGTTTTTTCTCAGGCTTGATAATATTTCCTTGAGATGGCCTTTGAATTCTAAGGAACTTGAATGCCAGACATCTCACTGGATACATAAAATTCAAGAATATGATTTCGAAATCCAGGAATCTAACAGAACTGCAAATGTCCTTACTTGTAACCTTTATAATGAGAGCTGTAACCAATACTAGAAATCGTTGAAAATGGAGGCATACAATAAAAACTCGTAACATTTTCCTGTTAACTCCTCTGTTTTCCATTCAAGGCATTAAGGGGGAGCAGCATCTGTTCATGTCAGATAGCTTTCTATTTCGTACTCTCTATTTCCCTGCATGCTCGTTACAACTTTCTTCTTAATAAAGCACTAAACAAAGTTCAAGATCCTGACAATTCGTCTATTATTCTGATGTCTACCATTTCTTTTACCAGATGCTCATTTTCTCTATTTCGGAAATTTTTTAAGGACAAGTGATGATATCCATTAGACCACATGTAGCAATAATAACTCCCTTCGAAGATTTTACCAAGGGCTCCTAGGAACATCTATTACATCATGCCTGAATCACGACATAGAGAACCGACAGAAACTCCTCTATTAACGCATCCTAACTCCACTTGTATTATAGTCTATTCCTTTGCCAAAACTTTAATTTAAATTAACTAAAAATGAAGGAACCTAAAGTATAATAGCTGAAAATAAAAGAGTTTTGTTTTTTTCTGATCGTATCTTGTTCTTTTAAATGTTGACGGAATATTAAATATTTTTTAGAAAGCCCATGAAATAAATACATAGGTAGGTAATATATAAGTTACATAGACCCGGTATTGTAATTTTTTTTTTTGCATCCACATTCGAATGATACAACCACTTTTCTTTACATCTCTTATTTTTCGTGACTGGCAGCATTTAAAGATATGTTAAGAATTGCGTAAATAAGTTATTCACTCAACTGTCTTGGTAAACACTGTACCTATTCTTTCATTATTAATATCCACCAAGAATCCTTCTTAATTCCCTTTTTCTTTGTAACGTTTTTTCTTTTTTTTGTAACGTTAGTGTCATTTCTAAAATGAGTTTTATAAATTTGTAACAATATTCTATCTAGTGCATCAGCAAATTAAATCTATTTCAAACGCATACATCTTTTCAAATAAATTGATATCCAAAGATTAAAGATCTTTCTCGAAACGAAGTAATAAGACATTGAATGCGACACCATCGAAGTTAAGACTTTCTGTTTTTTTTTTCAGATGCTCAAAGGTTAACTAATACTTTGAATTAACTTTTTTGCCTGTTTATTTATATTAATATATTAAGTAGTAGTGATCTTGTCTGAAGTGTTTGAATCAAACACAGAAACAGAATGCGCTTGAATTTATTTTAGTGGTAAGACTGTTTCGATAAGACAGAATGTTCTTTTTGAATTGTAATTGCCAAAAAGTAACGAAAAAATCTGGTTTCTTCGAAAACTTATTTTGCAACCAATCTCATTATATTTTAATGAGGCTTTTCTATATATCTTTTAAATTTATGAATTAAATTGTTAGGATAAACATATTTGTTGGGAATTTTGTAATTAAGCAAATCTTTTAAATCGGCCAGCATTTTTCTTCTTCTATAAACATGCCCAGTCAGTTTTTTTTTCAAAAAGCGATTGAAAAAATTGTAACAATTCATTGAAATATCTATTTTTTCATTTACTAAATAAACTTAATAATCACATTTTAATTTTTTTCTTCTAGTTCCTCGGTGTTGAACATGTCGTTGATGAATCAAACGTACAACTTATATTTAAAAATAATTTTATTCTTTCCTGTGATCTGGGCTTCCTGGGTTCGAGTCCCTGTTTGAGCATGGTTGTTCTTCCTTTGTTCTATATGTGAGCTGTGTGAATGTGCCCCCTCCCCCTGTAAAAAGGTCTTGCGCAAGCGAATGAGTGATGCATGACTGGCAAAGACGTGCACTTGATCCTAGTTGGCGCTACTAAAACAAGAGATGCACCCTATCGGATTAAATCGTCGTCTGTGTAACAGCGGGCTTCTCCAATGGCAAGTGAAAAGGCAACAACAAAAATAATTTTATACATTACTTGTATTAAAATACATTAATGGAATATAATGAGACAAAAGTTCATCCTCGTTAGCATTGTAATTTTTCTATTTCCAATTCAAAATCTGAATCGTTGACTGTAGGAGGTAAAATTTTGTAGCATTCACGAGGAGAATAATTGGTTTCGATTTTATTGTGCAAGAAAACATGAAAGTAAATTTCTTTGGCCATTTCTGTCGTAAATCCTCTGCAATCTCAAAAGTGTGCATGCACGCATAAATATTTTGATCCATCTGAACACAAATATATCATTGCTTGGAAAGACAGTAATTCAACTGTTTTATCATTTATTTGCTTCCGTAGTCATGTTTAAAAAATGGTTCTTACGTGCCAAGTTCTTATAAGGTAGTTTCAATATAACTACCTGCAAAAGATTTAGGTTAGAAAATATTCCTATTTCTGACTATCGCATCTTTTTGCAACTTGAAATCTTTCTTTTCTTATGAAAGGATTCAGGAAGCAAAACAAATTGTTACCATTTTGTTTCACCATCTGTTATTGTTACCATCTCTAATTGTTTCATTCTATGATGCAAAAATGATTATAGGCATCTCACTAAGGATGGCAATTATACTTAAATATGATACAGAAGATAAATGGTCAGGAACCATAATTGGAAATAAGAAATAATTTTTATTGTTATTATAATACGCTCTATAAATCATTAACAATCTGGGAAGAATGAACCTTTTTTAAGGCACACGAAAGTAAGATGATATATTTATTCTCTCGTATGTGTGGTATTAAATTCGTCAAAAGATTCGAACTCGAGATTTTGACGAATTTCCCTGTTTCAGATCTACTTGAGTCCGAAGCACACATTTTTGGCATTATGACTTTTTACTTGACTGTCTGTCCGTCTGTCTTCTATGAGCATGGTATCTCAATATTGATTTGAGTTAGACTGATGAATATTGGTATATGGACTTATGACAAAATTTGTTGGTTTTTATTGAATTTTTATCTAAATCTGCTTGAAGGAAGTCTATCCGTCTGATTAATCTTCAAATACAAAGGAAGTTGATAACTGTAAAATGCAAAGAATTGATAGATAAAATTTGGTGCTGCAGAGTTGGCATCTAGAATACAATTTTTGGTGTCGTTCAATCAGCATCCAAAATGCATATTTCCAAGATAAATTCGGTAAAAGCGCTAGATTCATGTCAAATATTTATAAATTTATGATGTGGTTTCACCTAAGATTCAAAATTTTATGCTGGGAAGAGGGCTGAAAATTTGTCGTCGGGTGTGAAAGAAAGTTTCGAGAAAATCAGCTCCCTTGTAAAGTGTTATTTTATAACATTTATCTACTTTAGCTACAAATGTTCTGAAAAAAGAGAGAACTATTTTTACATTCCTATTCATTTCTTTCATTCTTAATTTCGTAGGTAAAATGCAAAAAAATATATATCTTCTGTCTGTAGGGATTTACTTTCAATTTTTAGCATTCCTGAGAAACAACACAGTACTTTCAATCATCTCGATATTCTTTAACTTTAATTATCTAGGAACAGGCTATTTTAGTAGAAGAAAAAAAACACGTTTTTTATGTATGTGAAGAAATTTATTATATGATGGGAAGCAAAACTAAGTTATTTCCTTTCATAGTGTAGGAACGTGACATCGTTCCGTCTCAATAATAATATTCATTATTTTTCAAAAATTACGAAGTCTGTAAAACTCATTCCTAATTACTCTAAATGGTCTAGTCTTGATTAAAAATGAAATATATTTTTTTGTTTCACATTCCGTGCTTTTCTAATTCTCCAATGTTTCTTGCTGTTTGGAGCGCTAAATATGAATGAGTCATTGACCAACACAAATTTACCGAACAGATAAATAATGCTAGGAAGCATTACTTCATTTAAATAGCCTTAAATCTGATACTTCCCTTTATAAAATAAAATAATAAATTTCGATATGATTGATTTTCTACACGAAATAATTGATAAACTGTTTGCTAGATCTTTGCATTTGGAACAAAACTAATGGATTTCCTTCTATGGTAGGTGCATAAAAATGTTTTGCGTCATTCGCTAGCTTGTAATTATTTTCTGCTTTATTAGATATTTGATGCAATATATACAAGGAAAAAGAGAAAAAGGATTATAATTAATTGATTAAATTAATTTAAATGACGTTAAAATATTTCATTTTTACCGTCAGTTACCTCCTACTGCTGGTGCTTATTCTACATTCTTCGCGACCTTGGAAATAGTGCTCATATTAAAAAGGTATGAGTGATAGTATAGTTGTACTCCTTACATTGGAATAGAAAGTATTAAAAGTACTATCTGGAAATAAAGGATCAAACTCATTAGAAATGCTCGATTCATATTTTTTAATCTGTCAAACTAAAATGCCAACGAGACTAAATCTTCTCTAAGGATTTTTTTACTAAATTATTTTACATTGTTCTATTTCCTATTTCCCTTAATTTTTTTATCAGAAAAATTCAAAGCAATGCTTGGTATCTAGTCTGATGTTTAGTAATTTTTATGTACAGAGACCGAATAAAAATGTCGTTAGGTGTTATAAGACGAGAAAGGCGAGGAAAGCAAAACAGCAGTCGAAAGTGGAAAGCAGCAGTCGAAACCTTAACTACCAGCCCAAATAGAGCAAATTGCACAGAAACTTGCAACTAGAGAAAGAAAAAAAAGCAATTATAGCGAAGTAATAAGGAAACACGGCGTTGATCGTAAAATGCAGGAAACTGAAAATCAACTGGGATAATAGTGTTGGTCGTTAAAAACATCACAACTTGAGCGCGATATGGATTATTCTCAAGAACCGATTTGTTCTGGTTCAAATCATGAGATTACTTTCAGTGTGATACAAAATAGACTGATTTCACCGTGATTAAAATCGATTCAAAACAAATAGATTTCAATCATGAAATTACTCTAAGAGTATTCTGATTAGTAATTTATTTAAATGAATTTATTTTTTAAATGTTTAGCTATTGTTGAGGAAAATATTCTTTACAGATTGATTTAATCGCTTTGTATGAGTTTCGTTGTTCACCATATAAACATAATTACAGCTAATCAAATGCATCTTCATACTAAGATCACAGTAAAAGACCTAAAACTGTATATGTCCTCTAGTTAACGATGTCATAAACTTGCAATAATTACTTTTAAGGAGCACAAAGTATCAATTTACTTATTTTTTTCCCATTGCTTGAAGCGCACTTACAGAAATTAATTCAATGTTAATTACATATGAATGAGGCCACCTAATGGTGAATTTGAGAAAAAATCATTTAAGATACCATAATATTTCTAATAAAGAATTATCATTTAATGGCAACAAATGAAACTATAAATGTTCTTAAAAATAAAATTATAAATTTACGTAAATAAAAAAACTTTATTTATTAATTTTTTTAGTTTGATAATAAAAGGGGTTTTAAGCATCTGTTTTTACTGACTATTTATTTGAATCAACAGATTCTGGAACCAAGCTCCTTTTCTTTTCTTTTTCTTCTTTAATGCTTGAAATAGGACTTTCTGTGTTCCCTTCAGAAAAAAGTTGTGCAACCATGAATAGAGAGTGCAAAATGAAATGTGCAGTACAGAGTTCTTGCCCTAAAAGAAGAATGGACCCTGTTAATAGACCTTCTTGGTAAAAGAGAATGCACGTCTGAAATAAATTATTTCTCCTTTGCGTCATCATTTATAAAAGATTTTCTACTGCCGACACCAAACATTTGAAGATAAGTAGTTTCCGGTAAAGTGTTGGATTCTATGTACCTGGTAGGGTATATTAAGGCTGTGGGATCGAATGATATTAATTTGCACATTGGACTATCACTATAGAAGAGCTTTTACCTTGGCCAGTAATGGTTATTAGGATTTTATTCAAATTCCGGTCTCATGTAATCATGACAACGGCCGTACAATTTACATTTATAAATTGAATTATCTCTCATATTCATTCATTCATTTTAGCATACTTATGCCGAATTCATAGGCAGACAATAATTAAATCTTTCTTGATTATAAAACATAATCGCTTTCCTCACCTTCATTCCTCAATGTAAAAACTTTTATTTTGACATCTCAGGATAGTGAGATCAATAGTAGATTCTATCAATGGGGCCATTACTGTATTCATTTCCATGTAGCATGTGGCCGTGATGGTCTGGTGGTAAGGCAAGAAGGTTTCAGGCTCTAGACGTGTTTCCACCGAAGAACAGCCGTGTAAGAGAGGCCGGTGCACGTTAAATCCGTAGTGATCAAATGTTCCCCCCCGTTAGTGTGGTGGGGAAGTTTGGAGAGGGAGTGACAGCTCAGGTGTCATCTTCGTTATCTGATCATGGTTCAAAACCAAGAGGTTCGTCCTAAAATAGTCCTAGTGTATTGCCCTAGATTAACGTCCCACGCCTTATAAAGATAGATTAATCTGACTAAACTAAACTAAACTCCATGTAACATGGAATACTAAAGGAGTTATGTATCACCCTCGTCAACAGAAATTTAAAATTATGTGCTCCAAATAGTTCTTTTGTAGTTTTCAGAAAAGTCATTAGTAAGTCTTCATTTCAACTGCTGGTTGTTATGCAGGTTTTAAAAACTATTATCCAAATAAGATCTCATACGACTTTCTAATCTGTTTAAACATAATCTGGTATAAATTAATGTTTTTTTAGAATACAGGAGGATTCTTGATTCAAAAGTAGTTTTAAAAATCTGTAATCTTCCTTCAAATAATGAAAGATGGTCTTTAAATGGAAAAGATTAAAGTTAATTAAAATTCCTTTTTTTTGAATCACGAAAAAAGAAATTCTTTTACAATATAAATTACTAGGTGGCACTGATTGTCATAAATATGCGATAAATATGATAAGATATTTGTTGGAATAAGGGCTTGTAAATGTTAAATGTGTTGTCCTTCATTTAGTGCTTCTGGTTCCAGACTAGAAACTTTATTTTTTTAGCATCATGCACAATTTCGGATTGAATAATCGAGTATAAGCAATAAAAAGCATGCTTCATGCTAATGTGAGAAGTGCAATTCCTAATCTGAAATTTGTGTTGTTGAATCGGGAATGACGTATTGGATATTCGCTAGTCGTTACTCTCTTCACCATTTTATCATGAATGGTATATACCTATTGCCAACGGTACATACCCCACCAATTACATACCTATCTGCTGGTTTAAATAGTAAATTAGTCTGACGAAATCTCTGGTTGCATGGTGATTTTTTTCCTTTCAGTTTCTTTCGTATGAAATACATCTTTCTTTTCAAACTGTTTCAGACCTTTGATCCACACACTACATACTAAAAACTTCAATAAAACTTGCAGGGAAAGGCAAATTTATAAAAATATATTAACATTTTTTGGAATTTCAGAACGAAGAGTATGAATATTGATCTTTTAACAAATGATATTTTATCTCTAGTGAAAAAATGATACCGATATCAATTTTTATGAATCCTTTTTGAAAGGAAGTGAATGTTTTTTTCACGAGTTTTAAGAGAATCAAATGCACTAAATTATTTTTTTCTCAGTCCATGAATTTTTAAAACCCTGTTGTTTTCATTTTTATGATTATACGTATCATCAGATAGAAAATTGTCAAAGCCAGTTCGAAGAAGCATTATATCACTGTGATATTGTTGTCGGAAAATGGATAGAAATCTGTCAACAATCTTTATAATTTAGGAACTAATATGCATGTCAAAAATAACGGGTTACGTTTGAAGTGAAAAATTACAAAAGTTATTTTTTCAAACAGAAATCAATTTTTAAGAAAATCTACTTGAAAATGGAATTTCATCAACGATCAGATTCCGTATAATAAGATACGAAAGTTCTCAAAGGTAAGACGGGAAAAAAGGGGAAGGTCAGGTTATTTCTTCTATCCACTTTTCTTCTTACGTTAAATTTTCTTTTGTAAGAAGCATTTCAGAAACATTCTTGTTAAAAGTAAGCTACATATAAACTATTGTTATAATGAAAGAAATTGGAAACTATCCTATTTTCTGATATTTAAACTGAGAAAATCTTTATGATAAGGTTTGTGATAATGAGTCTCGGTACAAATAGCAAGACACTCATTACCTGAAATTGAGCTTTATAGCAGCCGAGAGCTTAGCTGTAATTTTGTAAAATTCACACATGAAATCTTGTTATAATGAATTTATAGATGATGAATTTATGGTGGCACAAGAAATTAATTTTCGTATTTATATCGAACTATAGGTTTAATAATTTAAAGAAGAATAAAAGGAAAAATATAAAGAACCTGAATAAAAGGAAAAATAAACCTAGTTTTACAAAGAATCTTGCTTACAGAAACTGTTCTTTATGTAATAATACTAATAATATGAAGTTATGATATAAATGAAAGTTTATTTTTATAATATTGACTTAAAAGATCAAATGTAAAATACATTCAAGAGCATTCTTCAAACTCTCTTTTTCATAATAAATTCAAATCAGATATTAATCAGCTGTATCTGACTTTCGATAGGAATTTGTTATGAAAAATTCTTTTACTAAACGATTTCAGTTTATAACAAAATCAATTCTCTTTACTCAAAAGTGGTACTACTTGTTTTCTCATAAACTGGTAAATATTTATAGGGCAATACGTAATCTTGAGAATTAAAATATGGGTAAAGAACAATAAATAATGAAAGGAGATAAAGGGTTTATAAAACTGAATTTTTTTATCAGCTATGTTCAAAAACTGATAAATCAAGGCTCTGTTTAGGAACAAATTTCTCGCTGAGGTCGAACTGTCCGTGAATGTTTTCTTAGTTTTCCTTCAAATCAAATAAAAACTCGGGCTATTTTCTTATAAAAGTCCTCTTCTCTCTTTATAATTGAGATAAATAAATGCTCTAAGACTGATTTGAATATAGAAAAACAATGCATTCTCCTTTTATCACTATTATCATATAATCATAAAGTCTGTAATTAATGAATATTGTATTTTTTGTACAACCTAATCCGATTGTAATTATGGATTCTGGTTCCCAACACATTCAGTTTCAATAAGATTATATGTAGCTTTACATTTGTACTTAATTTCAGAAAGCTCAATGTTACTTTCCCTTACTAGGATTTCCATATTATACTATCTAATTATTACAGACATGTAAAACTTTTCCACAGATGGTAATTGTAACCAAATTGCAATTCTAAGTTCTATTTAAAATTTTTTAAATATCAGTCAAGCTTTTAGTAGTGAGCACTTTAAGGGATTGATTCAATTTTCCAAGGCGAAGTAACACACGCTGGTGTGCACAGGCACCAGTATGATGCAAGAGAGAAGCAGGCAGTTATGTGGCATCCCAATTAACGTCACATTGTGTTTAGGTATACCATGGAATCGATCGATCAAGGAAAAACCATTAATAAGGGCATATAATGTGAGACTCTCTATAATTATTCAATTCCACCAACAGCAAATGCTGGCCAAATTCAACAAAAACCAAGGTAAGCACCTATTCCACAGCCCGGATATGTCGCTCCAAAGATTCCTACCTGTTCGTTAAGTAAAAAAATACCTTCAAATCGAAAGGTTTGAACTCGGAGGACGAACAGAAGGAAACAGTGTAGGACTCAGGTCTGTAACAACCACAAGAATTCTGTGAAATGGGTATCCTTCTAGTCCTGCAGCATTGGAATAGTTGTGTTCAGTCCTCTGGTAATTACGTGAGACTATTCCTTGATTTAAGACACTGCGTTTATCTGCAAGCGAAGGTACATACTTATAAACGGTCAACCCTTAGATCTTAATTGATAAGACCAAAAAAGATAAGAATTTACATTTTGGAAGTGAAGCTTTTGTACCAGAATTTATTTGACCAGCTCTTTACTCTTTGTAGTTATAGAGTTTACTTGCACTCGAGCAACCAGACAAACTTCATCTGAATCGATTTAATTCAAAACTTTGCAGATATGTACAAATTTAGTTTGAAGTCCATATACGAAATTTCATCCGTCTACTCAAACAGATTTTGAATTATAATGTTCACAGATATACAGATAGAATGAAAGACAGGCAGCAAATTCGTATTTCGAACTCAAAAAGCTCTGAAACATGGATATTTGTCTAAGACTCAATTCCAAATTTTACGACAATAATAGCATTCATCTATACTTCCTTTAAGAGAAAATACAAATGTACTAATACTGTTTTTACGAAAAATCTCAATCGGAAAAAATTAACGATGATGATATTTAGTTATATATAGCTAGATATATTGGGTTATACAAATTCATCTACGACCGCGACGATACTATAATTAAATTTTTAAGTCCTAATTTAGAATTATGATATATCCAGCGCTGTTTAGGAGAGAAATATTTTTATAATTAACATTGATGAAAAATTTATACTTTAATAATCAAAACTTTTCAATAAAATGTTTCCAATATTTCAGCGCCTGCGAGCAAAATTATACTTATAATATTTATAATGCAGTTAAAAATAATCAAATATCAAAGATTCTGCTATAAAAAACTCTTTAATATAAACTATCAGATATAATATTTCATTATATTACGTTTAAACTTTTTAATTAAAATGAGAAAATATACTGCACCAGACAACTTTAATATTTTGTAGCTTTTGAATAAATTACACTATCTCAAAGGAATTTTCAAAAAGGGTTTAAAGTTAGTTTATTAATCATTTTTAGAGACTAATAAAAAATTTAACTAAGCATTGTAATTTAACTTACATATGTCTTTAAAGTATGGAATATGAAAGCAGTTAGTTTTAATAGTGAAATTAAATATTTATCGATCGCTTAGAAAATGTAGATATGCTTTGAATCAAATTTTAGGTAATGGGAACTTTTCCCCAGAAGTCTTATTTACTTTAAATTTAATGCTGCTCTTGCACAATGGAAGTTATAGTATTTTGTTGATAAAATGTTAATTATTTAATTAATTATCTCGAAAGTTTCTATTTAATCTTTCATATGTCTCCAAGAGTTTGTGACCAAATTTTGAAAATAATTCTATTTAATAATTAGAATTTCTGTTGGAAACTAAAGGTGATCCAACTTTATTTATATAGATAATCAAAATAAAATATTGGTTATCTTTTGAATTAATTTTTACTAGAAAAATCTCAGTTGAAGTAACAGTTGCTCTTATTCAATACAAATCGCTTGATGTCTTCCCCATGATATGGGAGTCCAGGGTTCGAGTCCTGGTTCGGGCATAGTTCTTTTTTACTTGTATTTTATCATTGAGGCGTATAAAAGAGACCCCTTGTAAAAAGGGCCTATGCAAGCAAGTACGTGAGTATCATCTTCATTTGAGCAATAAGTCAGACTTCTGTCCTCGGATATTCAGGAGCCTTTACCTTCAGAAGTTACTACACAAACGTGGCGTAAATCGATGACTTTGTCAGTGGACTTTTCTACGACAAATGCTATAAGTAATAAAAGTAACAATTTATTTGGGACCAACGTAAAAAATTGGTTCTAAACAATTTGTAGTTTAACTATTTTATGTTGGTGTATGGATCTGACTTCTACAATCTAGCTAATGCATGTTTTTTATACAAATATACTTTGAAATATTTGTAAAAGAAATAATTTTCTAATGAAATTTTTTTTAGCTTTCTCAGTATCGAAGGAAAGAAATTTTGTTATTACAATTCAATAAATTTGAAATATTAAAACAAATGTTAACTTTATATAATGAGTGTCTGGAAGTATTTTTATAAAAATTAGGGTCATTTAGGGAAATTGGAAAGGAATTTTGAGTAATATGTCCTTTTCTTCGTCAATCTTACATGATTCTCTAATTTATGAGAGGACATAATCAAGTTTTGCAGTGTTACTTCAGGAACAATGAGCCAAAAAAATGATTGAGTAAAACAACGACTTTTTTAAAATTAATTCATTAACTAATACGCTTTACTTGCAAATCTATTTATGATTATCCTGGTATTTTTCTAATTACACCAGGATTAAGGGTAATTGGGAAATTGTAGTTTGACTTCTGATGAGAGTAATGGTTTGATTTGAAAAGGTTATATTTGAAATAATCAGAAACTACTGCCTATTGCCACAAAATTCATTTTGCCTCCCGTTTCCAGCTACTCAGCGAATAGCTTTTTAACTGTTAATCAGTAAAAATATAGTCTATCTCATGGAATATCGTAACTCTTGTAACTATATAATACTTTAAATTTTTAAAACTATTTAACACTTAAAATAAAATATAATACTTAAAGAATAATTGAATTCGAAATACAATAATAAAAAATGTAATCTTCTGATTAGTTACTTGAAGGTAAATGAAATTTGCATTTGTTTTATATGTTTTTATTTGACAATTTAAATAAATCAAATCAACATTTAATAACGGAAAATTCATCACATTTTAAGAAATCTCAACTTTATTTCACCATCAGGTCGTTAACATTTAGTTTTATAAGTTGTCAATAGCGTAATATTTAATTTATGTGAAATGCAATTACAAGTAATTATAAAAAATTGTGTATATGTGGAATTATTTTATGTGAAACTTTGAAAATATCATTTGGTTTTTATAGGACTTACATTAGAGAAAACTAAAATTTAAGGCAGTAAGAAATCATTTAAAAAGATAATTCCAAATTAGTCATAAAAAATCTTATTATATTTTATCTTAATAAATATATTATTATATTTTATTAAATTCTTATTAAATATTTTATTATATCTTACTATATCTTATTAAAATCTTATTAAATATATTATTATATCTTATTAAATATATCAAATTTCATTGTATTATTTGTCTCAAAATCTATCTCTACTACTAAAATAACGGTAGCAGGCATGCCAATCTGTCTAATGTGATTTTACAAGCCAGACTTGAACTGTATATACAGAATTAGGTAGAAATATACTTTAAAACTTTGCTGCTAAAAGATATTTCTGGAATACACTGATGGAAAAAAAATCCCAACACCAAGAAAATATTATTGTACAGTAATGAAATTTTAGGAATACACTTGTCTAGGTAACATATTTAATTGATTAAATTTTCAAGATCACAGGTAGAGCCATTGGAGAGAAGAGCCATTTCAAATGTGAAATGTTGGTACATTAGTAACCGGTGTAACCGCCAGAATTTTGAATGCAAGCCTGCAAACGTGCATGCATTGTGTCGTACAGGTGTCGGATATCAGTTTGTGGGATGGAGTTCCATGCCTGTTGCATTTGGGAGGTCAATGTAGGGACGGTTAATGCTGGTTGTGGATGACGCTGGAATTGTAGTCCAATGATGTCCCATACGTGCTCGATTGGAGAAAGATCTGGTGATCTAGCAGGCCAAGGCAACATGTCGACACTCTGTAGAGCATGTTGGGTTACAACAGCGGTAAGAGGGCGAGCGTTATCCTGTTGGAAAACACCCCCTTGAATGCTTTTCATGAATGGCAGCACAACTGGTTGTATCACTAGACTGACATACAAATTTGCAGTCAGGGTGCGTGGGATAACCACGAGAGTGCTCCTGCTGTCATACGAAATTGCTTCCCAAACCATAACTCCTGGAGTAGGCCCTGTGTGTCTAGGCCGCAGACAGGTCACTAGCAGGCGTTCACCTGGCCTCCTTCGAACCAACAAACGGCTATCACTGCGACCAAGGCAGAACCGGCTTTCATCAGAAAACGCAACAGATCTCCACTCCGTCCTCCAATGAGCTCTAGCTTGACACCACTCACGTCGCAAACGGCAGTGGTCTGGAGTCAGTAGAATGAACTGTACAGGGCATCTGGCACGGAGCTGTCCTTGAAGTAACCGATTTGTAACAGTTCGATGTGTCACTGTGGTGCCAACTGCAGCTCGAATTTCAGCTGCAGACGCAGTACGATTAGCCACAGCCATACGCCGAATACGATGGTCTTCCCTCTCAGTAGTACCACGTGGCCACCCGGAACCTGGTCTTCTTGAGGTAGTACCTTCCCTTGACCACTGCCGCCAATACTCATGCACAGTGGATACATTCCTGCCAAGTCTTTCAGCAATATGGCGGAAAGAAAACCCACCTTCTCGTAGCCCTACAACACGACCTCGTTCAAACTCAGTGATCTGTTGATAATGGCTTCTTCGTCTTCTCAGTGGCATCCTTGACTAACATTAACCCACTACGTCAAATCTCAACTGTAAATAACGATCACGAACCTTACAGCTCTTATTTAAAGCAAACCTCATTTGCATGTTCATAGTGTCGCTACTAGCGCCACACTTACGCGCGTAGCTCAAAATTTGAATCGACGACATCTTTCAGATGTATAAACTTGCCTACCAAATTTTGTTTATCTAGCACAGCTCCTTTCTAGTATTGGGATTTTTTTTCCATCAGTGTATTATGAGATAAGTCAACAAAATATCTAACTTTAAGATAAGAAAAAAATTAATAGATCAATTTAGTAGCAAAAACTAGTCCCTCTTCAATTAGAGCGTTTTATCTCCTATTCAGCTCATTTTTCTCTGACAATTGCACTCCTGAAACAACTTAGCGATAGGATTTTGTGGTGTAGTTTTCTATGTGGCTAAAACTGTGGCGTAATTTTCTATTTCACTATATGACTTAGCGATTGGATTTTGTGGTGTAGTTTTCTATGTGGCTAAAACTGTGGTGTAGTTTTCTATTTCACTATATGATTTAGCGATAGGATTTTGTGATGTAGTTTTCTATGTAGCTAAAACTGTGGTGTAGTTTTCTATTTCACTATATGACTTAGCGATTGTATTTTTTAGTGTAGTTTATATTTGATTAAACCAAAATTCGCCACCAAAGATTTTGATTTAGTTAAATTGTGATCGGTCACTTTCAGCTGACTGTTAGCTTTTCAAACTTTTGGATCATGGGTCTTCATTCTGATGCCTTTGATTATATGTACTTGTGGATAATTTGAGATAATGTACTACTTCCTTCTTCGAAATCTCTATTTTTTTATTGAAAATAATAGAAAACATGAAATTTTGTATTCTTCCTTCAGCATCATATATTTTTTTACTTTCTAGCATACGCAGTACAGAGACAATATAGTAATCGACAAAAATTTCGAACTCGAAATTTTGACGAAACTCCATGTTTTAGACCTCCCTGAGTTCGAAAGATGCACATTTATTGAAAATATCCCCTTCTGTGGTAAAGATAATTCAAAAATATTTTAAGCTTTAAAGTTAAAATTTGGTATATGGTATTAACGCCAAATTTGCAGAATTCTATTCATTTTGATTAAAATCTATTCAGCGGAAAAATGTCGGTCCGGCTGTAAGAATATAAGTCAAAACGATAATAACAAAAGAATGAGAGGTAAACATATAAAATATTACTATCAGATAAAATATCTATACTATAGACATTTGTCAAATGGTGAACCAAGTCTAACTACAGGTTGAGTGTCTATCTATCTGTACTTTCATAGATATTTAAACGAGATAATTTTAAAACGCAAAGTTTGAAATATATCAAATTTTGTAACTACAAATGTATTTTATTTCCAATTTTTTATTCAACTAGTTCACAAAAATCCGTTTAATATACAAATTTGTTTTTTCGACTCTATTAACTCATGCTAGGGATTCATCGCCAAATAATTCGTCAAAGATAGATTCAATAAAAAGGCTAATTTCACATCAAGGGTTAATATTTCATGACTATTGTACGTCAATACCATGTAAGACATTCTCTAGCATGACAGCTTTATTGGAGAGTATGAGAGAAAAATTTGGGAAGATCACAACCGTTGGTTCTTTCTCGATGCCAGTTTTCATGCTTTTTTCATTTATGACGTCAAGTCACATCAAATGATTATTAACAAACAAATTGCATAAATGAAAAAAAATATATGTATAAATCACATGGCAGTTTCTTCATTAAATTACGTTAATTACAAATAAACATCATCAGTTAATTTGACATAAAATGATAAACACTTTTGGTAGGACTACTGTTCTCCTAGATTTAATACAATATAAAAATTATTTAAAATGTAGGTAAAGTGTCATTTAAATAATAGAATTATCTTTTTTCTGTTTGCACGACTTTGGAAACTGCCAAGGGAAAATGAGAACATTATGCTTTTGCTTAAAATTAAATGCAAATCTTTCACTTATCCTTTAAATTCTAAAGATTTAAGAGATATATACACTCATGTCCAAAATTAAGGTCACAAACATAAAATCTGAGAAAAATGAATAAACTATTCACTATGCTGCCACGAAATTTCTCACAAAGGTACACTACAATGGAAGAAAGAACATGGACATATAACAACCTGGAAAAGATTTTAATTGGGAATTAAGAAACAGGGTATATCAAAAAGTCAGATTATGAATCAGAGAGAAAGCATTTATCCCAGGAAAACCCTGTATAACATGGAATGTGACCACCATACACAGCTATACAGGCTTCACAACGAGCTTTCATACTGTTTATGAGAGTGTCTATAAATGCTTGGGGCAACGAAATCCATTCTTCCAAAAGCGTGACTTTTAAATCTTGGAGGACATTAGGAGAGGGGTTATGCTGTGCAACGGCTCTTCCGAGACCATCTCAAACATGTTCAATAGGATTGTTATCTGGAGACATCGAGGGTCAGTCCATACGTCGAATATCCTATTCCCCAAGAAAATCCTCAACGATCAGGGTTCTGTGGGGACGTGGGCCAAAAGCACCCAGGGTCAACCTCACATAGGCCTCAAGCATCTCATCCCTATTGCGATGTACATTGACAGAACCCGTATTGAATACTTGCAGTGGCGTACGACTGCCCAATATTATGACGTCTCAGACAAGGATTCCTCTGCCACCGAATCTTTTGATTTCTTTTTCGTAGGAGGGATGATAACGAACTCCTCGCTTTCTACAGATGAAGATTCGACGAGTGTCACTCTGTGTGGTAAATCTTGACTCATCACTGAAAAGAACAAGCCCCAATTCTTGCTGTGCCTAAGACTGATATTTTCAGCCCTACAACAATCGGGTTTTTCTGTTGGATGCAGTCAAAGAGACGTACTCAACTGGTTGCTGTGCGTAAGGGGCCTTCTATGCTAGATGTCTGTATATTGTTTGTCTGGAAATTTTTATTCCAGACGCAGCAGCAAGGTGACGATCAAGTTGAGGAGCTCTTGTCAGCCTATGTCATCGTACTCTTAATGCCAAATAGCGATTGTGTGCAGGTTTGTTGCCATATGACGGTCTTGACCGGCTTTCCTGGTTACCATACCCCTTGTCTGGAATTGATTCCATAACCTAGATACCACTTTCGGTGCCACTTGTAACCATCGAGTCACTTCCGCTTGAGACTGCCCAGCTTCAAGCCAGCCAACTACTTTTTATCTCAAGGAATCATTAAAACAATTATGGGAACTCATTCTCACAAGAAACAGGTTAAATTTTTTGTTTTATTGCAATATTTACAAAATTGTAAGCAAAAATCCTAGACGCCTAAACGGTCTAACTTCAGTAGATCCTCAAAAGCTAATGCTAAACATCATTCCCCCTCCCCCACAACAAAGGTTAATATCGTGTCATCAGTCCTTCACAGTATATAAAATTTAATATGTTTAAATTTTACTAGCCATTTAGAATTAATTTGAAAAGCCTTTTTGTGGCCTTAATTTTTGACATAAGTGTAATTCAGTTACTAATCTTGCATATAACCGTTGCAGGGAAGAAATAAATACACTAAGGGAAAGTTTAGATTTTTAAAAAGTAATATGGTTGCAAAATTAATATCGAAAAGGCAGGAACTGTTCGTCTTCTTCCAGAATGCCTGAAAGAAGGCACATTCACAACTTACTAAGTCTTCACTAGTGTGTACTGTAACAATCGTCCCCAATTACCCTTTGTTCCTTATTCCTCCTCTTGATCCTGCATCTAAATCAAATAACATTCTTTAACTTTACTTGTATTCTTTTCAAATTTAATAGATTGAAAAAGCTTTCTGATAACTAGTCTGTTATTTTCCATGAAGCTCTTAATAACTGATTTAAGTATTAAAATGATTACTATATTGAATACAAATATTTAGGCATTATTTAATTACTAAATAAATCGTGTTATAAACGATCATATTTAAAGTCAATGCCGAATTCACCCCATTATTAAGAATCCAATTGCTTAAAACAAATTCTACGCAATATCATTTATCTTATTTTAAGAAACATCGTAGAACAAAAATCTTCTGGAATATTCTTCAATCGGTGTTTTTTATAATTTCTTAACATGGTATGTTATTTGCTAAACTTCCTCAAATAATAATTTAAAAAGTCAGAATTGCATTTAAAATTTTCGATTGGATAGGCCAAATTTATGCATTCGCAATCAAACTTAAGGGTAAAATTCTATGGAAAAAATAACCGAAACTCAATTCATGTGACTTTAACGCAATTATTATTATTTTTGATGATTACAAAATTTTCTTTTTGTGTATTACCTATATAAGGAAGCAATAAATATATTGCTTTGACGATGATTTTAAAATAAAAAAAACAAACTCAAATAACCTCGTTATTAAGTCCTTTCAGCCACGAAATGACATCACCCTCTCAGCTGACGATGCTGTCGATTTTACTAATCTAACCCTAACCACGCACGATAGCTTTCTCATTTGTCACCTGACACCAGTGTTCCAGCCTTTAATTGATCGAGCCATCGAGAAAATGGGCAAAGCAACGAAGAAAACAAAACGAGTGTTCATAATGATAGTGAGCTTTTCGATACAGTGATCAATAAAAGATACCATCTAATAGCTTCAAAGAGGAGAAAAGCGTTTAATATTCTCAAGATTCTGCCAAGGAATTTTAAATGGCTCCCAAACTTACCCTTATTGAGCCAGAATATACTAGAGGCTGATAGTGGTGGGAGATTCACTGACACGCTATCGAAGGCTGAACGTTAGCCAATGGGGATGGATATTCGTGAGTAGCTTCTGAAGGTAATGCCGTTTGATGAAGTAAAACGTATTCCTTAATCAACAATTGTAATTAGTCTGTAAATGGGCGTTTGTTGTTAATGATGTAAAAAGATTAAAGTTGCGAACTTTGAATTGGCTCTTCCAAAATATAAATCTGGCATTTTGTTAATATTAAAATGCAAGAAGGAAAATTCATAAAATGGATATGGTATGCTGGATAGAATTCTTTTAAAAGTAATTTCTTTATAGTAATTAAAATAAATATTTATAAACTAAATATGAAAATGGTAAAAGAAATAATTTAAACCAAGGATTATCTAAACTTGAACCTGAATTTTTGTTGTGTGCGTGTATGTATGTATGTGTATGGGAGGATGAATAATTTCTACGTCATGAGGTTATGCGAGATTTTTACGCTCCATGTAAGAAAAGAAATCACGTAAAGAAAAATATAGCCAAGAGAAACCCCCTGACTTTAAATAATTTATTTAAAAATTTGAAAATAGAATAGGACTTAGTAACATATCAAGATATCTAATATCATTGAAGATCCACCATGTATACGAGCCTAAAATCTGTCTTAACTGTAAAATATTAAAAGTTAATAGTTGATAATCTGGAACCTCAGAAACTGGCTCAAATGTCACCTTCGTCGTCTGCTCGTAGTTCAAAATTACGAGTTTCTGACCAGTATAACTGTTAAATAGCTTGGATTGTATTTAATTATTTGTTGTGTCTATATCTGTGCTTCTGTATATACTGAATAAAAATAACCAAGTTCTTAATATGAAACAAATTGAACACAAAGTCTCACTCTGATTATAAAAATTGATTACAAAATAACCATTGATTGTAATAATGCAATTTTAGTATATAGGTTTCAATGTTTTTATGGATGCAATCCTTCTGATAAGACAATAGCCATTGATTGTAATAGTGTAATTTTTACATACGTTTTGACGTTGTTGTGGATACTAGTTCTTCTGATAAGACAATAAAGCGATGATGTGAAAATTTTTCTGGTATTATTCGTTTTGATTTGTTTTCTTTTGGGATAATACCAAGAACAAAGTCTTTGTCACACCAGTAGCTGACGTTGAAAAACATGGCTTCAGTTAATGATATTAAGTATACCGTTAAGATGGCACTTTAAAGAATATTTGGAGAGAATTAAATTACGGATTTGACATTAATTGAGGAACCTTGTAGGCACGCAATGGAATCTGTCAAAATACATTATGTTGAGAGATATTTCATTACTTTACTGAATATCCACCCAAATAACCTGATAGTTTTGGCGTAATAAATTACTATAACTTTGTTTTCATTGTGTATAACCGAGATTTCAAAACCGTTTTTAACACAGAAATAAGATCATGGTAACAATATCTGATGCAAATTTTTAGCTCCTATGAAAGTTATTTTGAAGAAATTTGAGAGTAATATAGATTTTCTCCTTTCCATTACTGGAAGTAAATGGCTTTTAAAAAAATAAGTTTCCTAGTCTGTTTTAACTTTTTGTACATTATAAATTCTTTGCAGTAAATCAGAAAACAAGCATTTTTCAAACACCGAAGAAGACACCTATTTTGCATGTCAAACAATTTATTTTCTATGTCTAAGAAATAAAATTTCAGAAAATATATTTAGAATTCAACGATGATGCTCCAAGTTTATCATTTAACCAAGTAGTGTCTCTTTGGGAACAATAAACACGTCACGAAAATGCAAAAAGGCATAAAATAAAATTAATGTATCCGTTATCATGGATGAAAAACGGTCTTCGATTATAGCTGACTGAAAACCGTAATAAATTTATCGGTCATACATGCTATTAAAACTTGAACTATAACCGTAAAGGCGTATTTAATGAGAAAAGATAACGCAGTCAAAGGTAACTTTACAGAAATGCTAACGTCAATTCTTAACAATTACTTGTGTATCATAAAATAGCTATTAACCCCAAGTAAATCACATTTGAATTGTCATTGCCCAAAATTAATTATAACGTTCAAAGCAGCTTTCGTTCCGAAAACTTGCTTCGTATCTTTTTTCTGTTTTTCCCTTCAAAACAGCAGAAATGATTAAAAGTTTTAATACATACAATGATAGCTATTTAAGTAACACGCAGACGCCTCGACTCGGATGATTTCTTTCTGCTGTCTTCCATGTTATAATTATAATAATTCTTCATGAGATAATTAACTTTTAGAACTCGCCTCGTTTTGTTTTAGTTTGTGAGATATTACTCAAAGTATTTTTTGATACTTCTTGTTATGAAAGTTAACAAGAAGCTCGTTTTGGGAAACATAAACGCTTTATTGAAATAAATTACAGTTAAGTTATTGCATAGGATTTCTGTTTTTTTTTTCTTCTATGACATAGGATGCTAATTATAAAACGTAGTTGCTTGTTTTATTCCTTATTTTTCTACTTTTGTCGTTAGGCTTGTTGGCTTTCTAATCATAACGCTTAGCATTTTGAAAAATGCATCCAAAAGAAGAGAGTATGTAACTAGAATAATTATATCAGTGGTCACATGCGTTCTACAATTATTATTTTTGCGTTATGAATGGAAAAATATTCAGTTAGAGATTCAAAATTAACATTTATGAATCTCTGAGGAATTCCAAGATTGTTATTAAGTTTTCGTAGTATTTTTTAAATGCGTTATGTTGTTAACTTGTTTGTTATCTTTTTATCATTTTATCTCTCCAATTTGTTTATTTCTTTGTAAAACATTTCAGTAATTCTCCAAATATCCTTAATCTTTTCAGCATTACTGCTTCATAAATTCGTACTTTTCGTGGAAATTTCGGACATATTTTAATTATTGTTCTTTAATCCTATATTTCCACCAATTTATTTCGAAACAAATATAATTTTTTTCTAATTGTAATTAATACAATATTTGGCGGTTATATGCTGCTATAGGAAACTCTTAAGGGTTCTTTCGTTTATTTTATTTTACAGGAAAGTGGTGATAGCTCGTTCATTAGAGTCATAAATCTTCAGTAGCTCTGCGAATTTAATTTTAGTTTTATATCTAATAAGCTTTCTTTTCATGCTGATGATTCAATTATCTTTGATTACGTTTGTATTCTGATTGCTCGATGTAGAAGAAACTGAAAGAGGAAACGAATAAGAAAGTAAAATTAAGAAAAGAAATACATCAACAATCAAAAGAAATGTAAATTAAAGATGTTTAATCAGAAACTCATAAAGTCACCCATTTTGTCCATAAATGAACGGTTTGTCTGACGATCAAAGGCAACACTATTCCCTTATTAATTTTGTGGCACGAGAGCTGCAGCACGGCCAGAAAAGACATAGAAATCTCAAGCCTCCAAATTTTGTCTTCGTTCTTTGCATTTTTTCCCTTCTTTATTTAGTGGTTGATTATCGGCTTTGATTCTTGTTGATTTTAAAGAAACACATCTGGTTAATGAAAATTAATTTTCGTTTATTATGAATCTTGTTTTTTTTAAAAAAAGAAGTACGTATCTCACTTTTAAAAAAGTTATTCAAACGAGCATGCTTTTAAAACGATTTCATTTATAATTAATTAGTATGCCTTAAAAATCGATAAGATTTCCGATCAATCATTGCGAATATACTTTTTTGAATGAGGCATTATCTAGCTGACTGCAGAAGATGGAAGTGTGTATGTGGAGTTTTCTGAAACATACCTTCAACACTTCCGTAGTTTTTTTATTGATAGAATTGTAAGAAATTTATGTAATATGTTGATTATTTTGTATGTTTAAAATACAATAAACTTCATATCAGTGTTTAAAATTAAAAATAAATCTTTAGGATACTTAAAGTAGGTTTTAAAAAATTCAATGTTTTAAGAGATTCAATGTTTAGAGCTCGCAGTACTGCTAATTTCTGAGTCGAGGAGCCGTAATTATATAAAATAAGCGTTCAATTATTTGTTCCCAATATTATTCCTGTCTGGAATAAATTAGCAATTACTTTGTGTCTCTTTAATAAAATTACTTATTTTTATGTGATTACATTTAATGTCTTAAATAAGCATTCTTTAAGGAATTCTTAGCACAGAAACTGAATGGTTCCTTATCCTTTTAAACGAGACATAAATCTTTGCTTTGAAGCAACTGTCAGCCAAGTTAGACATGTTATTCATTAGCCTTAAATGTCAAAAACAAACTTCATAACCATAAATTTCATTTTGAATGGATATAATTACCACATAATAATTGAGGAATAAATAAATTTAAAAAATAATTTTAATTACTAAATTTAATTCAGCATTTTTCATAATAAAACAAATGCTGTTAAATGAGCTGATATATCATGACCGCCATTGCACTTATGCAAATGCTTAAGAATTATAGCACAGATATCTACGAAGCACTCATTCGTGTCAACGTTAGAATCATTAAAGTGGGAATAAGAATCAATATTTGCTTACATGTTAGTTGTGTTACATGATTATATATTCTCTGAATACTTTAATATAAAGCAATATTGTCTATATTTGTTAGAATCGTGACATTACATAAGTGATGACATATAATCCATCCAATTATCCCATCGTATCATTTATCAAAAAATTGAGAATTATTCAAAATTTACGATTCATGAGTAAAATAATATAATCCAGCTTATCTATATAATCCAGGTAAAATAGATTTATTTTACCTTTAAGTTATACTTATTATGCTTTTTGTGACACAGGACGTTAAATATGATTCATATATAATATGCTACAAATTAACGCATTAGCACATGCTAATGACATCTTCTCAAACTGTTTATCTTCATATGATCTATATATAACTGCACTTATCCGCAGCATTTATAAGTGTTCGTCTCAGCTTAACAAACATTATTTTCAATATTGATTTATGGATTAGGCGTTAGTGATCTACTAAATTTGTATATGTTCAGTCATTGGAACGTAATCTATTGAAATATGCATTTGAAAGATTTATAATTTTATTAAAACAATATTTTTTAAAGCTATTTTTATATTATCGATCCAAAAGTTATTCAATCTTTTATTTAATTGTTATATTTCCTATTTAATTCAACTAAGTATTCTACTCTTTAATTTATTTAAATATTTGATCGCTAATTTTGTTTAATCAGTTATTTCAATTTCTTCACTTAAATTTCAATAAAACAATCGAAATCTCAAACGAAACCAACGACATCGAATTGGTTTTATTTATAAAGCATTTTTTCCATTAATTTTATAAAGACAGAATGCTGCCCAATTTACTCTTAAAATATAACATTTAATGGTACAAAAAGAAACGAGAGAATGGTAACGTATAGTAAAATTAAACGACATTGGGAAAATATTGGAATTCAACAGATGTCGGGTTTTCCGGCATTTAAATTATTTAACCGATTTTTTTTATTTATGAAAGACATTGCTAGCATAAATAAAAAATCATTAATTTTAATTATAAGTTTTCTTAATTAATATACATTTTCTCGCATTTACAATTTTAACAAAAAATCACTATGAAGGGAAAAACGAGATAAATTAAAGCACTAGAAAAAATTCGATTTGTTTGAAATATTTGATTTAGATTCTAATTTAGTAAGATCTAATGAAATGTAACCAGAAGAAATTCTGTAGTTGGATTCTGAAATGGAAGAATTTTAGAATCGAGATTTTTTCATTAAAGGATTCCATAATGTGTAATTATATGCGAGGCAAAATTATACCATTGTTATTATACTGAAGGTATATTTGTCAAATACTTTTAAAACGATCCACTTTCTATAACGTTTTATCTTTTAAAGAGCATGTGTCAAAGTATTCTGAAATTTAAAAAAATCTAATCTAAAAATCCAATCGTATATTTCGTTATTGTAACGTCATTTTACGTTGAAACTACTGAACAAGGTTGGATGCTCAAATAACACCATCTGAGAATTTAATACTAATCAAATAAAAAATCCATTTGATTTAATATATGAATAACAAATTTATTCTTTCCCATGAAAATTCCTAAAATTGTCAAAATGGAGGACAATTTATATATAGTCCAACACTGAAATTACGTTACAATAGAGGCACACCACAAATTTTCTATTCTGGAAATTTAATTAATTTGTTTAAGTGTCTGTGAATAAGGAAAGCAACTATACATTTTAAAGGTAAAAATGCTCAAAATTTGTTTGTTCATATGTTAGCAGGGACTTCTGTGTCGTGTATAAATATAAGCACCTGCTTCAGTTGTTTAATCAGATATTCAACGTCGGTTATCTCTCCAATACCGTCGGTAAATTTTGAGTTATTCTTTGAAATCAATTAGCATTGGTTTTGTGCATTTTAGTTATTTTAAAGACCTTCTAGAAGTGACAATGTACGAATTATCAGCTTCATTTACCTACCTCTATATGTCAGAAATCAAAATTCCGAAAATTCAGACTTAGCGAATTAAGGTGAGATTTTTTATTTTTTATTTACATATTTTAAGCTGCTTACTATTCTGTTTGTTTTATGCAGAAAGGATTTACTATGTTGAATGCATTTTTATCCAAAAATACTTCATGCTGGTCTAAATTGGTGCGACTAATATTAGTAATTTATTACTAGTTTAAATATAGTTTCTAAGAAGCGAAATTATACAAGAGTTGGCAAGAAAATTCTGGAATACTTTAGCAGCATTGTGGAAATAAATAATTAGTATAAAAATAAATCCATTTTAGTTATTAACTATGAAAAATAAAGATTAAAAAAGTGTAGATAAGGAAAAGAGCACGTGGAAAAACCTTACTTGAAGAACATAGTTGCGTGTAGTAAGAGCCTAATTCGTTATAGCTCAAGTTACCAATTGACTATCAATAACGTTTACTATAAAATCGATTATTTATGTGAAAATATTAATAAAAATAAAATGATTATATCAAATGATGCTGATTATGACGCTGAATAATCCGCTTAAACAATTAGGTATTCTGAGTGAGGCAGCCCAACCCAGTTTCACTTATTACTCTGCTGTGTAATCGGAACATGAAATTTAGATACTGGCTTTCAGTTCCTCTCATACGAGACCAGTGGATTTGTCAGCTCGGTTGTTGTCATTGTCATCTGACTGCAGTTTAACATATCGCCAGGTCAATCTCCTCTAACCTACAGCGCAATTTCAAAATCGAACATCACTCACATATGTCCTCTAAAATGGAATATGATTTGTTGAATGATGAATAATATTTGAATGTTTACAAATTTATAAAACTTTAAGTGAAATTTTAAATTATCCTTAAAAATTTGATTTTTAAATCCCGGAAGTTAAAGTAAAATGCTAGTTAAAGTAAGTGCAATATTTTTTTACTTTGGAATGAATGATATAACATATTTAATAAAAGTAAAATATTAGCAATTTTTTTTATTTCCGTAGTTTTATGCTTCTTTAGATCAATACATCGGAAAACTCAATTTTTAACATTTTAATTATTTTCTTATTCTATTTAATTCCTGTTATGGATATGAAAGGAATGTGTTGTTACAAATATGGGATATTTAAAAAAAAATTCAGTCTTATTGCTTAATCTATCTATTAAATGCATTTTGAAAATGAAAGTTATTTAAACGCAGCTATATTTTTTTATTCGAAAATTAACTATAAATATACTGAGCGATATTTTAATCGAGAATTAATTCGGTCTCTTTTTACCAATTTGATTCTTCCCTAAAATCATTCAAAGTATATGGAGATACGAATGCTAATTTGATGTAAGAAAAAAAAATTATTTTTTAAAAACCAGGGAGAGTAAGATTTTTCCATTTTAAAATGAATGAAAAAACGAATCCAGTGGTATTATAATAATAGAGAGTTTATGCTTATGTTAATCCCAGATTACTTAAATGAATAGGAAGTTAATTTTAATGCTATACTTAGAATAGTTTTTACATTTAAATATGGTAAAATACTGAAATTCTAACTAACTGGCTATTTTCTAAAGAATTGAGATTGAAAAACTGTTACAAAATATTTAAGAATTCGCGATTTGAGAACTTAATACCTCGTAAGTACCAATAACTTCACTCAGAAGTTCAAACATTTTTGTCTTTTTATCTTATGTCACTGACATGCATGGAATTGCCGATAAGAGTGTTTCACTCCCTTTCAAATATTTATATTTCTCTCAGAAACATAAGTACTTCAGAAAGAAATCTCTTGACAAGAGCATTTATGCCGGATTTTTGTTTGTGTTCTCGAGTGGATAAATGGCGTCTGATTTCATGAAGATTAATCTCATCAAGCCTTAAAACTATCAAATCATTAGGGATGTTTTCATTTAGAATTCTTTTAATTCCTCTTTGCGCTTGATAAGAGGACCTTTAAATTCGATTTCAAAAAAAAAGAGTGATGAATAAAAGTATTCGAATTTATTATTTCATTTCTTTTCGATTATTTTACAGTTAATTAGTATTTGTTTACCTTCCGAGTTCAAATTGATTTGTATTCATAACTGTAATTAATTTAATTTCTTTTTACCTGATAATTAGTTAACAATGTTCCATTCAAATCGGTCTCATATATTTTAATTTATACCTTTTTTGTTATATTCCTCTTATCCTTATCATAATGAAAGCAGAATGTCTTGATACAAATATTGCAAATGCTTTTGTAGATTCAGTTATTTTATCTATTTTTCTTGCCTTTTTAAGATCAAATTTGTTTTTAAATAATTGGAAAGCAAAGAGAGAAACTTCTTTTATATTCGTATTGAGGACATTAATTAAAAGTATACCAATTTTTTTTCCAAGAATTTGAAAAATAAAACAAGATTATATAGTATTTTTTTAATTATGAAAAATAAATTAAAGACAATACAATGGAAAATAGTTACTAAAATTTAATTTTTTTATATGCTTATTAAAATGTATTTTTAAAACCTGCATTTATTAAATCTATTTGCGTAAGATAAATATTGTTGCTCTTGTGTCCGTCTCCAACTGCTCTGCAAAAATTTTAAAGAAAACTATTTTCGTTAATGTTATTTACTTAAAATCAATGTATTAAATTCAATTGAAAATTAACTAGTTTGAAAACTGTAATTAATATTTATATGCGTAGTTTGAGAGAAATTCGCACAATATTATGGTTTAAGATGAAATAATTAATTTCAAATGGCTTATTGCAGTATTTTCCAAATTCAAATCAAACATTGTCTTCAGTATTGTTGACATCAGCTTGTTGTTTCATATTTAACGTTTGTTAAATAAATTCAGTTGGAATATAACCTCTGACATTTGAAATGCAAAACTAAAAGGATTCTGAAAATTAGGAAATTTTATATGCAATTAACTTGAATTTTTGTTATCATTCATACCTAGTAATTAATTAGTAACTTAATTATTTCGGACTTTTATGCAGCTTTATTAGTTAGACGTGCTATGTTTATATGTGCTTGAACTTCATAGTGTTTTAGTTATAAAATAACCTGCAATATTTTTGTTACTACTCAGTTCTTTAATGTTTTATAATTATTCACTTAATCATATTTACTTCCTTTTGAATACTGTAAAAATGTTATAAGGCTACTGAAGACGTATGCACACTTTCAAATATTTAGTATGGAATGTATTGCTTCTTTTTATGGTTTGATGATAATATATTATCCCTTAGGTAATAAGTAACTATTTTGATGCATATCAAAATAATAATCTAATAGATCAAAAATGATAACAAATATAATTAAAAAAGTAAATTATTGCTGTGCGCATCAAAAAATCATCAAGAAAATAAAAATAAATCTCGTTTGAGATTCTAGTGATGCAGATTTTGTGTCTGAAATCATTTTTATTATTATTAAACCTGTTTTGAGTCACTGGGTCTTTTTCTGCAACTGCAAATTCTAGTCTCAGTGCCTCATAAAGACAGTAATACAAAAATTATTCCTAACCTTATATTAAAAGAAGTCTGTTTTCTTTCTGTTTATGGGTCGCTCATAAGCAAGTAATGGCAAAACTTTTGAATAAATTTGAAAGTTGTCTCTAAGATTTAGCAGAGACCGGTTAGAGGGGTAAAAACGCTAAAATACGCTTTAAAACTTGAAATAAAGGGACGAACGTACGCATTCCTATTACGGCAACGAAATAACGGTGGCAAGAAATGAGAAAATATTTCGTGTCCGGGAAAATGTATGGGTAGAAAGTAGAATAGACTAACGGTATTTTCTCCGGTGCTTTATTTTATTTTTAGGCACGCTATTTTCCCGCCTGATTTTTTTAATATTTTTTATTTTTCACAAAAGTGTGCAAAGGATGCTAGTAAACTGGGAACGGAATGATTGTGAGAAAAATTCTTTTGTCCAGGTTTCATTTTACTTAGAGATGCTGTTTCAACAGGCTTAACATTATGAAATGAAGGAAAGAAGCGACGAACGTTTGTGTTTTTATGGCTTGAAGCTTTAATATTTTTATTTAAGCTTTCATTTTTTTAATCGAATAAATAATCTGGTTATTTGAACTCTAACTATTTTCTCCTAGAGTAAATATATGCCTATTTTAAAGTAAGATATATATATATATATATATATATA
>JAPMOQ010052241.1:318338-347494 GCA_026543055.1 Argiope trifasciata
ATATACAGCCTAAAGAAAAGTTTCTTTAAAATTTATGTGATACGTATACATATCAGTACGTTTAATTTTTATTTAAAGAAATAATTACTTAAATAATTTTTTTTCATGTACTGCATTTTTAATCGGATTAAATAGTATGAAATGATTTTTCATATTTTTAACTTTTAATCTTAAATTAGCTATTTTTTAATTTTGTGTGAGGTGAGACTTTGCATTCGATTTTAAATTACTTAATAACTAACAGTTTGAGATAATGCCATTTGTTGGCAATGGAAGTTTTTAATAGATTGCAAAATTTACATTTCACAGAAAAACTAAGTTCATAAAAATTATTTTAAGAGAAAAAATTGAAATCAGTCGAAGAAAGATTCAAAAATTTTTCCTCATTAAAAAGCAACAAATATGTTTATAATAAATCTAATCAAATGCAATAATGCTTCTCATTTTTAGACAAAAATTCGTCCATAAGAAGGTTAAAATGAATTTACAGTAAATTTCTTCTGACAGGAATTTCAAAAGAGTTTGGGCGTAAAAATCTGTCAACTAATGATATACACTTCTGAATTAAAATCAACAATTAGTTGAAGAAACAGAATATACTGCCCATAAAGTTTTAGGTGCTAATATATTTGCAGGCATAATAGTTTTTAATTTCTGCACAGATTATGGTACAAGCAGTCATTTGTTGCAAAACTATAAAGCTACTGAATATACAAAAGCTCTAGTGAACAAAAAATAAATGTTTATATCATAACTCTTTTCATATAGCTTGGGAAGAGCAAAATGAAGAAAAAGATAATAGTTTTAATTTATTCATTTCACCAAAATATTTTGTCAAATTTTATATTATTTATTATGAGCATTGTATGACTGGATTTACTTCTAGGATCGTAAAGGATTGCTTATTCAGCAAATCAAACAATTGGATTGCAATTTTAAAGATTTTTTTCAGCTTGATTCCTTATTTTTACATTATTTCCTAGAAGAATATAAAGGCAATTTTTTTAATGTGTGATTAAACTTTCTCATGAATATTAGGGCTTTTGTAGCAATGAAGAAACCTAAAATTTTCTACATTACTACTCAGAAATGGAACAATATTTATATATTTATGCAAATTTATAATAATGCAGATTTATAATAATGTAGTATAAAAATAACAACTTCAATGAAGTTGGTTTTTTCATTCTAAACAACTGCAAACAATTCATAATACATTATTTATTTAAGAAAAAAATCCAAAAGTAATGGTTTGTTTTGAGAAAACTGCAGGTCCTCAATTATTAATGCTTCGAATCTAAATCCCTTTTTTCAGATATGGAAACAGTATTGTAAGAAAGCAATATTACAAAAAGTTTCTTGTAAACAACAGTTTCAAATTTTTTTTCTTTAAAGTCAGCAGCAAATATTCGTACTGCTTTGATTCGCCTTTTAGCAAAAGTCGCATACTTAATATATATATGTCAGTAAGAGGACATCACCTTCCAAATTTCTAAACAACCTCAGTTAGATATTAAAATGGCAGAGACAAAAACGTCTTACTTGGATACTATGAAACAAACTGATTTAGAAGTAGATTGAATAAAAATCAACTAAATAAGAGCTTTCGTTTGAGTATCTAAAAACCACCAATAGAATTGATATTGAATACTACCAGAGAGAGAAAAAGATGAAAAAGAGATTATTTTTATGCAGATAAGTTTTATTTATATGTGATATTTGCAGCCTTTTTTTTTGGATATTTTATATTTCAGGAATTATACAAATGTAGCACTTAAGGGTAAACTTTGTTAAATTAAATTGATAAATAATTGATGAAATTTTATTCTGTATTTTTTATTCATAAATGCATTTAGCATATTAAGATTTGCAGTTGTTGCAAGATTATTTCGTGATGCGCACGGGTGTCTTTCACTCCTCTATATCTTAGAGCGAGTATGTTCACTATTCGATAATATACACTTACATTGTACTATAATAGTATTACATGGAAATAACAATCACTTCAGAAACATTTGCGCCGATTTACTGATCTTGAATTGAAATGGCATTTCAAAAATTGATACAGTATGGCTTAAGAAACAACGAGTAGAAACTTTAAGACAGTTAGTTGCTTTTGATTGTGATTTCAGTTAAATATTCTGACATTGTCAACATAAAAGGGAAGAATAATTTGCAGAAAAGCCCTTTCTCTTCTTGCCATACATATTCATTTTCCTGTTATAAAAATTATTTAAAGAGGCCGCATGCTTGCATTAATCAGATTGTGCAGGTATTACCTTGAGATGATTAAAAATTCCAATTTACGGGTCTTTAGTAAAATTAAATTAAAATCTCAGAATTTTGTTTCGATTCTCGTTAATTGAAAACAGTTGCAAAACACTTATAGGGATCGGCTAAGTGGAAACAGTTTTAGGAAATTAAAGACCCATTTTAATGACATTAGCGGAAATGGTTACTTCAATTAATTAATGCTGGATATTAAATAAAATATTGAAATCACTCACAGGTGTCTGTTTTTTTTTAATTGTAAAAATGCATAAATACTTCAGAATGTGGGATATTGCGAAAAATATTTCTCAATTTGCCTTCAGAAATTAAAATACACCTCATTTCGTGTTTAATAACCTTTTTAGAGTAATATAGATTTACAAAGTAGCTATAAAACAGTACTTTTAAATAATTTAAAATATGATATATATTTGCAGAATATTTTTGACTTTTCTAATTTGCTTTGAGTGTATTGTTCCTTCTGATAGTTGTTTATCATATCTAATTTGCTTTGAATGTATTGTTCATTCTGATAATTGTCTATCATTTTTAGGTGCTTAGATGACTGCCAAAATTTTGTGTATATACTCTAAAGTTTTGCAATGCACTTATATACTTGTCGTTTCTGTTGAAATCCAATCGACAATAGGCTTTTAAAACAAAAAAAAAATCATTCGTTAATCCTTCACAAAATGAGTCAAAATCTATCGAAGTATCATAACAGTTAACGATATTTCTTAACATTAAAATAAAAGGTAAAACACTAAAAACGTATCGTAATTTAATGTTCTGAGATTTGTGCATTTTAATTCAGTGCATTATACTCCTACATTCTTGATATATTTTTTACACGTGACACAATGTTTAATTGTCATTCTAGCATGCATACGAACAAATAAGAATCTTGTTTAAAAGAATGCTATGCATAGTTATAAATGTTACGAATATATATTCCGGTTGGAAGCTTCATTATGTCAATTTAAACCATCTCAACCGTGAATAAATGAATTGCTCTGTATGAATGAATGAATTGCTCCGTGAATAAATGAATAATGGACACAGAAATCCCTCATTGTACTAATACTTCAGGAGGATGTTTGACTCTCAATGAACTTATCTCGCAAGACGTTTTTCTACACAGCGAGACATTTGGGGAAATCGGGTCTCGAACGTATAATCCTCGATTTGATGAATAAGATTCAACCATCAAGCTAACTAGACTATGGATTAGAGGAGACTGACAAGGATTAAAAACAGGACTTTATATTTTTATTGTCATTTAAAAAAATCCCTGGTTGTTAAAACTGGACGCACGAGAATTTAAATTCATGCAACACTTATGTAAATCAGCCTACCTTCGAAAAAAGTACACACTTAAGTATTTTAAGTACATTCTGAAAATAACACAGCCTTCAACCTATGTGGCATCTAATTCCTATAGAGCTTAACAAAATCTCACTTCCTTCTTAAAATATTTGAATTCGTTATCAGTTCAGATGTTGAATAAATGAGATTTGGTAAATTTGAATGCAAATATAAATGAAAAATGTGAAATTTAGTTGGAAAGTAACAAATAATGAAATTATTTTTTATTTTCTTTGTATCATTATAATAATACAAAGTATCACGTATTTTATTTTTTAACATCATAAGGATACATAGTATATTATATGATACTTTGTATCAATACGATGGCACAAAGTATCTAATAATAAATTTCGAATGTGCTAATAAAGTAACAGTATAAACCTACTTTTATTTCATAAAAAAATGGAACTTATAATCAAACACTTGAATGAGATTTTCAATTTAATTCCATGAAAAACATCATTAATAATGATCTTCTCAACTACTTATTAATTACTTATCAATTAATATGACTTATTAATTAGTTTAGTTAGTATTCAACTAACAAATCATCATTCAAAATAATAAAATAAATTAATTTTATTGCGGAGATCATATTACGTGATTAAAGTGATTATTAATAATTCTTGTTCTTTTTTAATTTATGAAAAGATAGGAGATCTTACGAGGCATAGTAAAATAGCTTGTAACGAGCGTTTACAAATTAATTTGTTGGTAAGCATAATTCGTCCTGTCGCAGAAGATGAAAAGCAAACTCCAAATTTAATCAGGCTCGAAAAAGAGTATTTTTGTAAAATTCTTTTGCTGGGTTTAATTATTTTTAAGTGTGTTTTATTTATTAAGTTTATTTTATCCCTTAAGTTTCATATATTGAATTTTTATAAAAAAAACAACATGTTTTAGTTCAAAATAAATTTTATTTTAAATATGATAAGGGCAAAATACTCTCTTGAAATTCTAAATTTCCATACTTGATTTATTTAGGTTGTACTGTTTTTAAAATTCATATTTTTTTTAGAAAAGAAAGAAATAGGATCAGCGACATGATTAATTTAATTAACTTTTTTCAGCATAAAAAGTGGTATTTTCAATTTTTTTTCAAAAAACAGGCAGCAAAATTTATTTAAGCCACGTACATCCAAATTTATGAAAAATTATACACAGAAATAATGTAGCGTTCCTATATTAATTAAGTAGCCTATGTATTTTTATATGAATGTCACGTGAATTAAAATAAATATTTGACTGAAAAAAAGAGAAACTCAGTTTTAATTTGAACTTCAGAAAGTTATTTTAGTGTTTTACTTTCTCGTGTACAGAAATATAGAGAAAATATTGCAACCGTTAAAAAAATTCAAACTCGAGGTTTTTACGAATATTCGTGTTTCCGACCTATTCAAGCCCAAAAATACATTCTTGACCATATGCCTGCCTGTCTATTTAGCAGTCAGTCTGGCAACACGATAAATCAAAAACGCTAAGATAGACGATTAAAATTTGGAGCATGAAATCACTACAAAATTTATAGATTTCTATCCAATTTCGAACGAAATCCATTTACCGGAAGTCTGTCTGGCTATACAAATAGAAGTGAACTGTATATCTTCAAAACACAAATAGCTTTGTATATAAGATATAGTAGATATATTTAGCATCTAAAATTTAGATGTTTATGAAATTTTGAACTTAACGTGCCAAACAATTGACGGTATGCTCTTTTGTAAGCAGGTAAAGCAGTGACTTAAATCAGAAAAATCTGGTGTATTATCTTGTGATTATAACTGCAGATTTGGGTCAAATTTTGGTATCAATCACCTGACAAAAAAGCAACCATGCTCATGCGAAATTCAGTGAAAATGTTATATTCAAACTACAAATCTATATTTCGTATCTACTGTTAACCAATGCCATGCAAGGTAGTCATGGGATTACCCAAAGACCAAAATTACATGAGGTGGAAGGAGGTTGAAACATTTATTGAAGAATATTTGAAAAAGTCTCTTAGAGATCACTTCCCCAAGTTTGAACATATTTCTGCCATTCCCAAACGAAAGCTTAGTTTAAAATGTGATCAGATTTTTCTTTTGTGAATGGACATGCTATCTAAAACAATAAAGAAATAATTAAAATTGCTCTGATATTGCGATAGTTCTCGATGCTTTCCATTTTGATCTTGATTTCAAAATCTTTTATTTACTCAGTCTCATTAATTTCGGCGTCACTGAAATAATTAATGGGTTATGACGTTTTAGGAATATACAATCAAACAAAAAAATACAAGAATTTGTCGTAAAATCGTACTGAAACATAAACGATTCGTTGTTATATTCAATACCACATTTCTTGCCGAAAAAGAATAATAGATGACAATCTTTCACTAACCTGCTCTGTTTACAGGAATCAGAATAAACAATTATTTCGGAGAAATAGCATTAGGGAAACAATGCTCTGCGTACAAATGGGTGTTGATTTCTTTGTTTAACAATTTACTGAAACGAAAAGAATGTTAGTTTATTTTTTTGTTTCGTGGCAAAACTTTTCCTAACAGTTAAGGGTTTTCTGTTTCCTTTGTCCTATCATTAGATGCCAGAGAAATTTTAATGGTAGTGGCATTATCACAACAGTCTAAAAGAATTTTTGTTTACTGAAATTTTATTTTAAAATGGCTGTTATTTTGGATTAGATTTTTTCATGCAATGTAAACATGGTGCGCTCCTTTTGTTAAGTTAATCCTTGCTTTTAAAGACTGACCTGAAATACATAAACACTATTTTATGATATTGTAACATATAATAACATATATGACCAAAATTATAAAAATAGAAAATTATAACAGAATTATTTGAATAAATGGAACCAATTCTTGTATTTAACCACGATGTACATTTTATTTTATCTATAATCTTATAATGTACACTTTATTATTTATTTACACTGAGTGATCAGCTTTGTGGGGAATTTATGGTACTAATTAAAATAAAAGGTAATTTTTATTTGAATCAGTAATAGAATTTCGAAATATGAAATTATAAACAAAAAAATTACCAGCCTGATGTCAGGTAAATTTTTATAAATAACTTTTAATGCATTAATACTAGCCATTAATGTAACACAAGCACGAGGCTACTAAAAGAAGTACCAAGTTATTCTATAAATTAACACACATGTCAGGGCTGCGTTACATTTCACTGACACCGTGCAGATTGGCAGGCACATCGCGGTTCACATAACATGGTGGCTATGTTTTTACAGTAGGTGTAAGTACCTTTGTTTTTTATGGGGAGAGAGAGATAGAACCTTCTTATTAAAACCACGTCATTACAAAGAATTAAAATATATATTATAAGAAATCCCTTTATTTTGTACTATCTATATAAGGGATACAATTGCCACATATTACGTTCGTCTAGGGCATTTTTTTGATGAATCTTCTACTAATTATATGAGAAAATGATTTTACAAAACATTGCTTTTAATCAGTGAAAATTATGACCTTTCCTTTTTAAAAAACATTACATCACGAAGAAAACCTGATGAATTTTATATATTTTACAGAGTGAAATAGTTTGATAACATTTTGGACTTTTTTGTAATAAATCTCTTATTTTTTCAGAGAATCATATGTAACCTTCAAAAGAGTTAATTCTTGTGGCAAAATTGCGACCGAAATGTAATTAAACTCAATTTTTTAATTTTCTGATCTTTTTTTTTCTTGATAATCAAGCAATATGCTCATATCGAAACTATATTGGATTGGAGCACTGAATAAGTGATAAAATTTCATGAACTGACCTCACTGCGTTTATTACCGATTTTACACCTGCATTTCAAAACATAAACATGTAAAAGTCGGGCCGCGAATAATGTATTAATTTCCAAAATGGGCTAGAATGAAGACGGTATACCGAAACTGTAGTGAGCTTCAAAAATTATTTCAGAAAATATATCAAGTTTCGTCAAAATCAAAATACTTCTTGCAGCAAAGTAATACGTAAATCTCTCTAACTTGTATACATTATTTTAAAAATTCTGTTTTAGGAATTCAATGTATCTGAGTGGAAGAATATATCTCAGTAGAAGAAGACTTAATGCATCTGAGTGGATGAGTAGGAGGAATGACTTCATCTATTTTTAAAGGATGATGCGAGAGGATCATCAATAAACCCGAAGTGTAATTTTGAATGCTCAAGTTGAATGTTGTAGCACATTAGACAGTGAATGGGAGGAATATGAATTATTAGAGTCTCTGAAAATTCAAACGTTGCTATTGTGGAGAGTTAAATTGTAACATTTTTTCTACGAAAAGAAGATTGAATGTTGAGGCAAGAATATAATTTAGTTTTTTCAAGCCCTTGAACGAATTTTTTTTGGAAAACTACTAATTTATTCCTTCACTTGTTTTATTCTGAAAAAGATTCTTTATATGATCAGTAGTTCAATTGTTACTTTCAAAAATTATGCGTGCAATACATATATGTTAAAGGCATTTATGAATGAGATAGCACGTTTTTTTCAATTGCTTTTTATAAACAATTTTGATAGATAAAAGTCTTTTTTATTTATTGAGGCAAATCAGCAAAAGATAATTCTTCTTTTTGGGGTATTTCTTGAACAAATACAAATTAGAAATGCAGTTCCGTTAAAGAATGCATTACTAGATAGCAATAATTTTACAATATTGAAAAAACTGGATGTTTTCTAACCCCCTAGGCCCTTTGCTGAATTTGATTTAAAAAGTATACAAGTGGTCTACATAGCAATCCCTTAGATGTGTGGATTATTATTTCATTGTTCTCTTTAGTCTTTATCCATATTAATTCCTGGCAATTTTAGTTTTAAAAATAATAATATCACAAGCATTCGACATTCTCAGAAGAAGAAAAAATTATTAGAAAATAATGAAGTTCCCAATGACATAAGCAGAATTTATTGATAAATATACTAACAATCGAAATAAGCAAAAAATTTTAGAACAAAGTTAAAATTCGAGCATTTATTTTTTGTAATTTTCTTTAAACAGGAAAAAACGATGCTGATATTAATTATAATTTCTATCTGTTGAAATGAATTGATTTGAAATATCGCGTACAATCACCATTTTTTTGGTACAGCCTAGCGAGTTGTAGCTGTTTTTCTCAAACACAACACTGGAACATATCCAAAACTGAGAATTAAAATTTCTTATATCGCCCGTTGAGATGCATAGAGGTGACACTGTGAAGTATCGATTTTCTTGTAAAAATAATCTTAACACCACACAACACTTTCGTTTCTATCCAGTTTGATTTAAATGTACGTGGGATTTGATAAAATAGACTGATAAAAATTTTGAACGGAATTGTCTATGGACAAACAAATGAAAGTATTATTATATATAAAATTAATAGCAATGATGAGAGGGTGAATTCGGCAAAATTCAAGTACAAAATGTCAAGTACCACATGAATGAAAGCCTAAAACGATAAGCAATTTCTTTTACAAAGATCAAATGGCTTTTAAATGAGGCTATTTTTCACGAAATAGAAAAGTAAATACATATTTCAAATTATTATTTCCAAAGGTGACATAGGTCATATGGAAAGCCAAGCAGCAAAAGCGATATTTAAGCGCTTTCCTTTCAAATGATAAATTTTGGACTTACTGCTACTTTCTACACCACTACCACTACTTTTTACATTCCACCATTACATTTTGAAAACCCGATGATGAAAGAATTGTTTGCAATTAGTCACCCAAAAAGCATTATTACGATACTAATGTAGCTATTATTATTGGGTGTTTCCTTTATAAAAACAGATTTTGTAAAAATGTAATGCTTTTAGATTTTCTTACCATCGTCTGAATTTATAAACATAAGGATATGTTGTGAAATTTCATTAAAATTTAGGCTAATATCTTCATATCGCCAAATTAAAGTATGTATAACATTAATGAATGAATAACATCAATGAATATTGTGCAACAAAAGTAAGTAGGTGATCGCATTCTGAACCAACATTAAATTATAAATAATTTTCGTAAGTATATTGCTTTGAAAGGGTCCCTTGAACGATAAACTAAAATGGTTTCCCTGTAACAAGCTTTTGATCAAACTGGTAGAAATAAAACAAGAGCAATCATTGAAGAATGGAATGTTTCTTCTCATTTCGCGAATGATGCAAAATGGTAAAGCTGGTAATCAGTTTATAAAACAGAATGCTTTGCAAGTATTTAAAATACCGATTTCTGTGCCTTTCAAAACTATATAATACTAAAATGTAAACGCAAATAAAATTTTCTTTAATGTAGCAAGCTTTTATGATTTATAATTGAAAATACCTGCCATTTTGGTCTCAATATTCTAAGAAATTTCTAATGGTTTTCGTCTTTCAATTATTTTGCATTTTCTTGAAAATGTCGTTGAAGTGTACTATTTTTTTATTCTATCAGCTATTTCTATAAATGGAATGAATTATTTTGTTTTTGAAACTATGATTAAATAATCAGTATGTATTTAGTTTTCATGGGCATATTATGTCAATGAAACAGTTTTGAAAAAAAGAAATTAGCATAAAAAGACTCAACAAAGCTAGTAGATATTTTTCTTTGTAAATTAGAAGTAGTAAAGACTAAATTCAAGTAATGGAATAAAAGGATGGCGTACCTAGCTAACTAAGTCTACTCTATATAACATTTATGACGCTATTAATCTTTGTTTAAAATCTGTTTATATTATAGAGTAGAATAAAAATGGCGTAGGTATTTTGATATTTAAATCTTTTGAAATGCGAGGGAAGACTGAGCAAGAATCTGCCAGTTAGAAAAGAAACATTGATCGTGAAGCGGCTACATTGTCGGCGAAAAGTCAAAAATTGAAACAATATTTAAATATTGGATATATGACTAAAATATATTCTCATTGTGGGTTTTATGTTTTGTATCTGAAGTTGGCCTATAGGCAAATTTGTATTGTAATCATGGAAAGGTTAAGCTTCAAACATTGAACGAATGTCCTTTGAAGTCTACAAACTTATTAACTGGAACTGACGAACATCGGGTATACGCGTTTGCTTTATGTTTCTTAACCTCAACATTGTACTTGGGTCATAAGATATGAATTATTGATTACTTCTTTTGATAGGCTAAATAACTTTAAAATATGTATTACGCCACAAAATAATCAGCCTTGATAAGCAAGTCTTAAATAATATATATCTGATGCTTTATACAGAAAGATGCTTTATTCCATTTTGGAACTCTAGAGCAGCAACAAAATTGAAGTTTATCCATAATTCTCATTCGTTAAATTCTCTTGAATTAATAGAAATCTAAGCAAAAATTTAAGACAGTGTAATAATTTCGATTCCTTATTGAGGATTAAAGGAATAATAAATAACTTTATTAAAATTCGAGCTTGCCTTCGTACTAAAATGAGAATTTTAATCCTGGAATAAATAATGCTGTGTCTAGTTCAGCTGTCAATGTGGTTACAAGTTGAAGCAATTTGTTATACAATGTTAATCATTGAACAATACTAAAATTAAATAATTGAATTTAAGTATCCATCGAAATATTCAATGGGAGAAAGGGTAGATTAAAGGAAATAGAACTGATTATGAAAAAAATATAGAAAATCATTTTGAGCGAACATGATATATGTTCGCAATTATGTATCTGACTAAGCTTTATAAGAGAAACTGCAAATAATGTATTTTCATTATAAAATATTATTATGAAATCTGGCATTTATTATTTTAATTTTAAGTAGTTATGATTATTATACAGATAATCAGGCATTCTTTTAATTATAAAGCGTGAGACAGCTAGGAACTACCTAATTCAGATTGGAATCAATTTTATCAGAAAGATATTCATTGACAATTAGGATTACTTTGGAGAATTAACGAAGAAGCCTAGAAATTCAAATGGTAATTAATTTGATTTCCATTATAGTACAATTTCTGTCTGATTAATATTTTGTGATGGTTAGTCCTTTGTATATAAATGAAAATTGCATTTGATTTATGCAATATGTTTCTCCTTTAAAGAAAAAAGAATAATTCAATTCGAAATTCAGGAATAAAAAATCTCATCTTCTGATTAGTTACTTGAAGATAAATGAAATTTGATTTGTTTTATATGTTTTTATTTGACAATTTAAATAACTCAAATCAACATTCAATAATGGAAAATTCATCACATTTTAAGAAATCAACTCTTTCACCATCACAATATTCAATCATTCAAAATTCACAACTTTATTTCACTATCAGGTCGTTAACATTTAGTTTTATAAGTTGTCAATAGCGTAATATTTAATGTATATTTGAAATGCAATTACAAGTAATTATAACTTTAAAAAATTGTGTATATGTGGAATAATTTTATTTGAAGCTTTGAAAATATCATTTGGTTTTTATAGGACTTACATTAGAGAAAACTAAAATATAAGGTAGTGAGAAATAATTTAAAAAGATAATTGCAAATTAGTCACAAAAAATCTTATTATATTTTATCTTAATAAATATATTATTATATTTTATTAAATTCTTATTAAATATATTATTATATCTTATTAAAATCTTATTAAATATATTATTATATCTTATTATGTCTCAAAATCTATCTCTACTACTAAAATAATGGTAGCAGGCATGCCAATCTGTCTAATGTGATTTTACAAGCCAGACTTGAACTGTATATACAGAATTAGGTAGAAATATACCTTAAAACTTTGCTGCTGAAAGATATTTCTGGAATACACTGATGGAAAAATATCCCAACACCAAGAAAAATTATTGTACAGTAATGAAACTTTAGGAACACATTTGTCTAGGTAACATATTTAATTGATTAAAGTTTCAAGATCACAGGTAGAGCCATTGGCGAGAAGAGCCATTTCAAATGTGAAATGTTGGTACATTAGTAAACAGTGTAACCGCCAGAATTTTGAATGCAAAAATGCAAGCGTTCATGCATTGTGTCGTAAAGGTGTCGAATATCAGTTTGTGGGATGGAGTTCCATGCCTGTTGCACTTGGGCTGTCAATACAGGGACGGATAATGCTGGTTGTGGATGACGCTGGAATTGTAGTCCAATGATGTCCCATACCTGCTCGATTGGAGAAATATCTGGTGATCTAGCAGGTCAAGGCAACATGTCGACACTCTATAGAGCATGTTGGGTTACAACAGCGGTAAGAGGGCGAGTGTTATCCTGTTGGAAAACACCCCCTTGAATGCTTTTCATGAATGGCAGCACAACAGGTTGTATCACTAGACTGACGTAGAAATTTGCAGTCAGGGTGCGTGGGATAACCACGAGAATGCTCCTGCTGTCATACGAAATTGCTTCCCAAACCATAACTCCAGGAGTAGGCCCTGTGTGTCTAGGCCGCAGACAGGTTACTAGCAGGCGTTCACCTGGCCTACTTCTAACCAACAAACGGCTATCACTGCGACCATGCAGAACCGGCTTTCATCAGAAAACACAACAGATCCGTCCTCCAATGAGCTCTAGCTTGACACCACTCACGTCGCAAACGGCAGTGGTTTGGAGTCAGTGGAATGCACTGTACAGGCTGTCCTTGAAGTAACCGATTTATAACAGTTCGTTGTGTCACTGTGGTGCCAACTGCAGTTCGAATTTCAGCTGCAGGCGCAGTACGATTAGCCACAGCCATACGCCGAATACGACGGTCTTCCCTCTCAGTAGTACCACGTGGCCACCCGGAACCTGGTCTTCTTGAGGCAGTACCTTCCCTAGACCACTGCCGCCAATACTCATGCACAGTAGATACATTCGTGTCAAGTCTTTCAGCAATATCGCGGAAAAAAAATCCACCTTCTCGTAGCCCTACAACACGACGTCGCTCAAACTCAGTGAGCTGTTGATAATGGCTTCTTCGTCTTCTCAGAGGCATACTTGAGTAACATTAACCCAATACGTCAAATCTCAACTGTAAATAGCGATCACGAACCTTACAGCGCTTACTTAAAGCAAACCTCATTTGCATGTTCATAGTGTCGCTACTAGCGCCACACTTACGCGCGTAGCTCGAAATTTGAATCGACGTCATCTTTCAGACGTATAAACACGCCTACCAAATTTCGTGTATCTAGCACAGCTCCTTCCTAGTGTTGGGATTTTTTTTCCATCACTGTATTACATACACATGAAATTAAGCAAAGCTTTAGTGACATAAGTTCCTAAAATATATTTCTCAAAGATACTTTTTACTGTATCTTTAAGTTGATAAAATTTATTTCCCACTGTTATTAGTTTAGATACAGTGAATTATTTCTTGCAATTCAAAGAAGTTTAAAAAGCATTTTTAGAAATGGTTTGCAACAATACTCTTCACTGTTGTATTGAAAGATAAGTAAATTTCATTTTTATCAAATCTTTTAATCTCATTTTTATCTTCTGCCAAGGAATAATATAATTTTCACATAGACTTAAAAACATTTTAATAATCTAAGTTTTATTTCCATCACATTCTTTAATTATTTCCAATATATTCGTAACTTTATCTTCCTTTTTTGTTATAAAATATTATTGGCCGCGGTGGCCTGGTGGTAAGGTTCGAGACTCGATTCCACCGAAGAACCGTCGTGTGAGGGGGTCTCTTGCATGTTAAATCTGTCAGGCCAAAAGTTCTCCCGCTGGTGTGGTGTGGTGTGGAGAGGGGGTGCCAGTTCAGGTGTCGTCCTCGTCATCTGATCTTGGTTCAAAATTTCGAGGTCCGTCCCAAAATAGCCCTCGTGTTGCTTTAAATGGGACGTTAATATAATTAAACTAAACATAAAAAAACTGAATAAAATATTAATGATTTTTTTATTTTTCTCCATTATTTTAGATTAAAGTGTAAAATTTTGATAAAAATGTGAAAAAAAAAGTTTGAAAAATGTGGTAAAAGCAGAAATTTCAATAGGTTTGCATTTTTAGCTGATAGCTGAAACATAACATTTTAACATGTTCGTTTATGCCTTAAAGTTAGCTTAAATATTTTGAATTAGCTAAATGTTGTGCATTTTTTGTATTTGAAATTGGAAATAAGCATGATAAAAACTATTAATAACATTATTTAAATCTTATATATTTGAGAGAATCTTCCGCTTAGCATTCTTTTAACAGTCTGTGCAAAAGTCTGAATCAATTAATTTTATTTAATACAAAGTCTTAACTGCATTTCATTCTCTTTTATTCATTAAAATTAAGCACAAATACAGATTTATTTCCTGTGCACTAATTGTATAACGCTTTTTAATTATTTTGTCCTTAAAAGTAGGTAGAGGTTCAATTTTATCAAACGTTTCAAATTTTAAATTTAGTTGATATAACAATATTAATATGATATACGAAAAAGTTGTTCTTAAAATTAGATCCAAAGCTAATAAGTTGAGAGAAAAATGCTTTTAAAATAAATGAGTTCTATTATAATGTTGCCACTTTTTTGCTAAGCTGCGATGATAGGCGATTTCAGAGTGCACGTTCCATAAGTATCATTCTTCTGTCAATCAGTTCCAGCGGTGCACTTTTCTAAAAGGGCGGAGCAACATCATTAGAGTGTCCTAGGAGAAGGATAGGGTTACGTGACTGCCCTTTTCAATGTATCGTTGGCTCATATTCGAGAAGATGTTTCCAAAATACGAAACAAAATATTCAAATTTAAGATTCATATCTTGCTGATTTGGAAAATGTTTTAAACCCTTGGCAACAGTTATGTGAAGTCTTTATCTTTTTTTTCTGAAACAGTAAGAATCCAGCAGCTAATATAAGTAAACAAGACTAAATCCCATTTCTGAAACATCAAAATATATGCTGCTTTTAAGTACTCCATTCGACACATAATAGTTTCCCTAAAAGTATACATTTCATGCATCAGACTGTTATTATTATCCGCTATATACAAAAGCGAATTAAGTATATTCATTTCTTATATTGTTCCTTGGATATCTTCAAAGCTAATGGGAAACAATTTTCAGGTTCATCAAATCACATTTTAGATTTCATTGTTTCTTTCATTCAACAGAGTTTTATGTTGTCAGATTGTGTGTGCTCTGGTAGTTTTCTTATGTATAAGTCTAAATTATTCACAATATCTAATTTCTGTTTTATTTTTTTTTCTTGTAGAAAGTATTCTTTTCCTGCAAGAAAATTTTTCATGTTTGTGATTGTATCTTGCTATTTTCCAGTCACGGATAATACCTTTTTCTGCTCTATGTTGAACAGATATTCAGAGCCTCGTTTCTCAGCTCGAGCTGAATCATTGCAACTCGTTACTCATAGTGGAAATGTTCTTACTAATAATATGCGCGCAGGAGTGAGGGGAATTGCACTTTCTCATAATATGATAAAATTTCTTCGCGCTAGATATAGTCGTTTCTCTTGAAACCAATAGAATTTAAACATTTGGCCTAACGCTTAAATATTGTTTTAAACAAACTAAATACCACAAAATATTTTCTTTATTCTTCTTTTTTATCAAAAGGCCTTTTCAAGACTTAATTATACGGTTAAATTTGCATGGGAAATGGAATGAACATGAAGAAATACGCAGAAACAATTAATTGTATTTAAAATTAAGTTACACATTTGCAGTAAATGAGAATTTTATGATAAAGGTGGACTAATACATATTAATGAAATAAAGGGATAAAGATTTATTCGTAATTAAAGATACTTGTTAAAATGAAGATGTAACTTCATTCCACTTTTCATCTAAGCCTTTTAAATCTTTGGTTTTATTCTTGGCTCATGATATAACAAAAACCGCCAATTGACTTATTCAGAAACAACTTTTAGAGACCTCACCTTATATTCATAAATGTCCTTATGCTTAATGACAAGAACAACGCATTTTTAATAGGCCACGTTTATAATTATATTTATCTTCCTAATTTGAATCCCAAACGTGTTAACTAAATTTCCACGAAGCACGACATTATCAGTGCACAACTCTACCAGCCGTCTTGGGTTCATTTAGCTATAAAGACCGCCCCTTTGCCCATCTGTGTTAGAACTTTCACCAAGTTTTGCTCACGATATGAATAGACAGACTTGCAAGAGTGCATAATAAAAATAAAAAAGGCCTAGAAATAAATGATAAAGGGAAAAAAACCTCGAAATGAGTAACCGAAGCGTGAAAGATAAAACGCGATCCTAATTAGAATCATGAATCTTTAAACACTCTCAATTCGCTTCCTAATCGAAATGCTATTTTATCTTTCAACTCCCACGGAAATCTCGTTAACTCTTAAGAAGAAGGAGATTACACTAACGTGATTAGATATTAAATCAAAATAAGTATTTATGAGCTTTGAAAGAGTTAAACGTGTTTCGACTTAACCGAAGCTTACTTATATCCAGTTCGGTGCTTGTAAAATAAACAGTCGCATGATTGCCTATTACCGGTTTATTGGTGTAAAAACTTTATTGAGAATAATACGAGTTATGTTTTATAATTTAGATGCATAAATCGATTGAAAGGCGGGACTAGGCGTAAGTAGTTTTTTATGGGTATGATCGAAAAAAAATTAACTAGTTCAATAAAATTCAGAGACTTGGTTTCTTCGTGTAGCTTAAGGATATATTTTGGTATCCTCGGAGATTTTAAACAACAAATAAGTACAAACTGCTCACGATCATTAATATGTTGATACTTTAATTATGAGAGGAAATAATTAATGATTATAATTATTGTAGACATTTAAAAGTGCTTCAATTAAGAAAATGGGAATAGTAAAACGAATGATACATAGATAATCAGGTTTAAATTTTAAAACTGTTTTATGAAATCTAACTAACACTCTAATTTTACAATCACTCCAAACTATTCCTGAAAATAATTGATAAATTCAGTATTGATTTGATTTTTAAGAAATATGGTTAACTTTTTCTTCATTGAATATTTCGTTATTTTACAGACCAATCAAATCTACTATGAGAAAAAAATGACAGCTTATAGTCATGGCGAAGAAATGAAAAATATTAATTTAGGGTTTTGGATTAAACAGATAAGTAGACTGATCAAAAATTATTGTATTGACCAATAAGAAATAATATTCGTTTTCATAATCCTTCTATAAGAATGTGGTTTGAGTTAAAAAACATGTAGAAGAAAATTAAAAATGTAATTAATTAACAGAGGGTTAAGAAAACTGCAAATGCTCAATTCGTTGATTTAGCATCTTTGATTATACTAACGGTTTTTGCATTTTTTTTTTTCTGACTGCATTTTTTGATGCACGAATTGTTTAAGAAAAAAAGACTCGTGCTCGAATATTCAAATTACTCCTTTTTTCAAATGCTGCTAAAATAAGCAAAAAATGATGGGAAAAAATCTTATTTTTTCACTAACAGTATTTGATAATATGCACAAAGTTGTCACAATCTAAAATAAAATGTATCTGCTATTAATCTAGAATTATCATCTAAATTATTCGTGTATTAATGGCTGATTTGTGTGACATAAAATACAGATTGGAGGAAATTTTTTTCTTAGCACAAAAATATTTTGAGCCTGTTTACCAGGCTTTTCAAAGCGGGAAATAACTCCATTTACTTTTACAAAATGTGTTTGAGAGTAAATTCAGATATAAATTGGAACTGAAATATTTTTTAAAGTTTTAATTAAAAGCAAATTGGTTTTCAGTGACATAATCCATTTATTAATTAAAATGTATGATTATTTTAAAAAAGAAAATTTACTTACTTTCAATAATTTTAAATGGAAATAAGTTTTTCGAAGTCTGAATTTTAACCAGTAACCAGTATAGTTTTGTGGAAACGTTTTCTGCTATTTTAGATTCAATATGTTTCTACATATCCAAACAATCTTATTTATTCTGACGTAATTGCTTTTTACTATTTAGATTCAATACATTAATAAATAACCAGGAAATAAATTTTTTATAGCTCAATTTTTAAAAAAAGGCTAATTATTTATTTAAAAGATTGTTAAAATGATAAGAAACAGGTCAAAAACTCATAAATTTCCTGACTTATTAAAGATAAGCGAAAATAATTGCCTTTCATTTTAACGTGGTAGTAGTAAGATTTTATTAAACGAAAATAGTCGCAACATTTCCAAATAACTAGAACACTTTTTCTCTGAAAATAATGGTTCCAGTCGAAATGATTTGTTACTGTATAACAAGCTGCTTTCAGGACTGAGGTTTTATCGACTGTAAATAGAGCATTTTAAATCCCTAGTTCAGAGAAGAAATAAAAGCAAAAAGTGTCCAATATTCTTATTCTAAGCCTTTGGTAAAGAAAAGGGAGTACGTAATGAACAAAACCGTCTCTTCAAATTCACTGGGCGGCCTTTTTATCTGGCCTACTTTCAAAAAATTAAAAAAAAATACGTGTACCACTTACAGATTTAAAGCTTGGAAGGCTAGTTTTATTTTCTCTTACAACACACAATGTGTACAAGTTGTTCTTCCAATTCGTAGATAGAAGCTGAAATGGCAGTGGGTAGAAAAATCGATTCGTTTTTAGATGAATAAAGTGAAGAAACCTTTTGATTCTGGAAAAAGTGAGTATTGGAAAGAGGAATTTTTATTTTTTTCAAACGAGTATTGTTTTGTGCAAACTTAGAAGCAAGATAACTCTTAAATTCTAAGGAAAGTTGAAAGAGTGGTGTTAAAAGAGTAACGAAAAACTTATTTTGTGTCTCACAAATCCATTTTCTATTATCTAAAAAAGAATAAAAGATATATACTGTACGTAAACAGGTATTTTTTTATGTGTATTGAGTTAGTAAATTTTACAGATTTCATTAAAGATGATTATCAAAAAAATTGATTCAGACACAAGACGTTTGAATTGAAAATCGCTTTTGGAACAAAAATAGTTCATTGTGCTATTGATAAGCTTCTGATTTGTAGTAGAGTTACATGTTTTTAGAACTGCTCTGAAATGTTTAAGAAATCATTTCAAAAAGACTTATTTTTTTCAACCGTTTCTACATTTACACGAGAGAGTCTGAGTTCTAAACCTATTACATTCAAATAATAACTATAAATTTAAGAAGCTATTCTCGAGCTAATATTATGAAAATTATTAATTATAGTTTTGATAATTTTATAAATAAAATAAATAATTGATTCTAGTTTTTTATAAAACTGAAGGCACCTTTGAAAGCAGCAAAAATTTTATTTCTATAGTTCAAATTGCTTATATTTATATCTTACAGAAAGGTCATATTGTTTGGAAATTCCTATTTGATCAACATTCAGATTATTAAAAGGACTGCTAGATCTTTTGAAACTTCCCAAATCGCACCTATGGAAGAAGTTTGACTGAATGGATTAAATGGATAAAAATGATCTAGCAACTCTAATGAAATTAGCTCTTGAACCCACGATTCTTAAGATCTAGATTGTTACTAAGTCATCATGATCTTAAAATAGCAACGGAAAACATTGTGTAAATTATCTGTATGTTTTTTTTCTGTTTACTGAAAGTTTTGTGTTCTTCACAATGTAAGATTCGACACCAATGGGATTCTCTCTGGAGGTACCTGGATGGTTTGTCGTCTCTATCTTTCTTTATTTTTTATCTCTTTCTTCTTTTTTTTCCTTCCATTTTGTGCCCTTCTAACCGGTAAGATAACTTAATGTTATAGGCACCGGGGGCGCAAGATGGCGTTATGTTATGTATATATCGTCGGTGTTAAATTCGTCTTCTGCACATGTATTGCTGAACTGCAGCATCTCCCGATTTTGGCAATGCATAAATTTAACCATAAGACTTATTTAGCTTGTCAGAGATGTCTAAATACATCAGTAATCTAGAAACATTCATTAAAACTTTTCTATTTTCATGAGCAAGTATGCAAAATGGTTTCAGATAGAGAGGAAACATCTTAAAGAGTGTTACGGAATACCGATTCTCTCTGCAGTAAATGCCCCTAACAAAGACTATTTGCTCTTCTGAATTTTTCTGAAGGGAAAAACGTGTTATCAGAAACTATCAGTATCAACGGTGCGAAAAGTAATATTTTATATTTTTTACTAAAGCAAAACAATTTTTTGCGAGCCTGCATTTTGGAAAAATGAGCAAAAAACGACGAATAATTAAAATAAAAAAGAATATATTACCACTATTCTTTATAAAAAATAACATGCCTACATACATATAATTATTTTAATCTTATAATTTCATAATTTATTATCTTTATACAGCAATTGTGTTAAATCGTGTAAACGTGAATAAGGACTATAAAAATATACTTCAATTTTGAATTAAAATTAATAAAACTTTTATTGTTAAGCTAAAATATATTTGTTGAAACTTCCACACATCTAATAAAAATGCGATATTTTATGTTTTAATAACTAATCATTAAATTATTCAAAGTAATTTAAAATGATTAAATTCAAATTAGACGTGAAAGCATGACTAGGCTATGCAAGACAAGTTTCAGGACTTGTATCACAACAAACCACTGTCACCAATTGATCAGTGTTAGATATCTGGTCAGTGAAAATCAAGAGGCCATATTTCAAATTTTCCAAGACAGTTTTTTATGCAAAGCACTTGAATAATTTAGATGCTTGTAAATTCCTCAATTGTGGTAGGTGATCGTTTTATATTGCTAGTAGCTCAAGGTGCTGATGGAAATTCGTATGTTTTCCTGTGTGTGGATTTTTAAATATAATATTTTTTATGTAACGATGACAATATTTGATTCTGGCAAAAAAAAAAAATATATTTCTTTTTTCTGGGATCCTTCAAAAAACGGATTCTAGAAAATCTAAAGCAATACTTTATTATTTCTCATGAGATTAAAGGGTAATAATTAAGAACGGCGTCTTGATTGTATTGATATTAACTTATAAACATGTAATAAGGAAATGTCTGATCAAGCTTTGAATTCTTTCATTCTTAAATAATTTAGAAAGCTTAGTAAATCTGTAATGAAAAACAGTCTTTTTTTTTTTTGTAGAGTAACGGACTGTGAAGAATGGTGATAACACTCACTAAAGCTTGAGCTATAAAATAGATCCTCTGCTATTTACATAGAGCGGAAAGCTCTGCCTCTCGAGAAGATACCGATTCCGATGAGAAGAATTGCTCCGTTGAGAGAGGCATTTCCGGCAAAGTGCCTAGCTTCAAAAAGAGAAAACTTTATATTTCTACGTTTAAAAATGAGAAATGAATACATTCGAATTTTGAATTTTCGGATGCATTTCGTTTCCATTTCATCTGCAACCAGGTATTCCGTTTCGTGAAGTGAAGAAACTTTGTAAATATTGGAGTAACTTTTTTTCGTAAAAAGCAAATTCTGAGTTTCGAAGGATTTTTTTTTCATGCAAAGATAAAAAAAATAAATTGTCAATGCAAAATTCTTATCAACTTAAAAGTTGCAGGCTATATGTAAAATTTGAAAAACAGAATGAAAGCTATAAATACATTTCTTAATGTGGATGTTTTTTAATGAAAGTAGCAAATATATATTTGTGAAATAAAACATTTGATTTTGAACTTTCTGCCCAAATGCAGTTTTGCATTACAATTAATTAAGCAGTTCAAGGTGATGAAGGATATTATCAACTTCAAAAATAATTGACTAGAAAGGATCTCCATATATGTTTCAAATTTGTAACCTTTTAATATTTCGGTATATTCTGCTATTAAAATCCCTTTTATATTCAACTCACAAAATATTCTTGCTTTAAATGCTTGGAAACGGAATATTTCTAGAATTTTGCTGCTATTTGGAGAAGAAAATTTACAGTAAAGCTTTCAAAATGTTCTTAGTTTGTTACTATTTCATATCTGCTATTACGTCTGCTTTATATTTGATCTTTTCTGACATTTTTGCCTTTAACAGAAATATTGTAAGAACAAGAAATTATAGATTTTTTGTATCGTATGAAAATACATCTTTACACTATATTTCACCTGTCTGTTCTAGACTTATTAAAAATAATATCAATAGTTATGTCAAATTCAGCGTAACATTATGTCACTCAGTTTCTATAATGTCCTTTCAAATATTTTCATTTTCATGTTCAGGATTATTTCCCATAAAAAATCTCATTTGGATAATTTGACTGTAAGAAGATATTTACAAATCACGAAAAAGTCCTTTTTAAAATTATTTTGTATTTGACATTTTGATGCGTCTCAGAATAGCTGACAAATTTGCAGAAAGAATCAAATTGTTTTTTGCTGTTGAAAGGTAAAGCATGTTCAGAGCTATTTGCATGATAAATCATACAACTGTTTTAAATAACAAGTAACCTTTAAAAATTACGAGTAGAAAGTAGAATTATAGTAGAATGTGGATATCAAATATTACGGACGCATTTTATATGAAGACTAGGAATACAAAATGTCATCTTAATTTGATTTCAAGTATAAATATTTACTTTGAACATGGTCTAGTACAGGAAAATTTCCATCCAAAACACTAAACACCATATAAAATTTGGGAGCAATACTCAAGTAACAAATTTGCTTACTTTTTATTGCATAAAAAATTGTTAAGAACCAATAGTTTATTTACATAAAATAAAACGATTGCATTCACTCAATCGGATAGACTGAGTAGGGATGGATTATGAATGGCATAGAATGCAAAAGAATATGAGTTGGTAGTGAAGAAAATAGAATTTACTGAGGTTTAGTGATAGAATAAAGGTATTGCGAAATAATTCCATAAAACATCCGTACTGTATGAGAATTGGTTCATGCTAAATCTATTGTAAATCAAATTTCTTCCCCCAGGAGCAGCAGGGAATGTGGGAGATGGTGTGTGGGATTAATTTTCTCTTTGGAGTAACCTTTCCAAAAGAGACACCTAAGTTGAAGTGCTTAAGGACTAAAAATTATCCAAAGCATTAAAACTTACCTCGAAGCAGAGTTAGAGGGGTAAAAACTGAAAATTATTGCTAACTCAAAATAAAATAATTGGAAGGAATATATAGAAGTTCCGATAAGGACTAATGCCATGTAAATACTAAGTTCATTAAATATTTAAATTTCTTCATTTGTAGAATAGTATTTGTTTGAAAAAGCACTTCTTGACTGAGCAGAACAACAACTATCTTTGGTTTTCTACTTTGAATAAATATTGTCAGACGAAAATTAAACACTTTTATACCATAAAAATAGATGCATAAATATATTAATAGGTAATAAAATTTTATGAAAAGACAAACACATTAAATCTTAGACATACTCAGGCTTTTACTTTTCTCTATAGGGTCAGGTGAGCCCAGTTCATAAATATACAAAACTAATGTAGAAGTTTATCAGTATTTTGAAGTACTTTTGTGATCTTGAATCTATGAAAGATTTCTTATTTATCATATAAATTGTTGTTTATCGAAAAAGAAAATTAAACATTTATGATTGGAATGTCTCCTCTTGTCTTATTTCTCGATTAAAGTCCAGAACGTATTTTTAGAATAAGTGTGTTCGGTGTACAGTTCCGGGAAAAACAAACCTTCTGTATAATAAATAAGCGGATTAAAAGCTATTTTGTAGACATAGTAGTATTGCGAATAAATATATATATTTAAAGTTTTTGTGAGTTCAAGCTATATTTTGTATGCTTTTTTTTTTAATCTGAAAGCATCTTGTAGTTATACTGGATACTCTGATGGAGATTATTGCTCAAATAACTCCAAAGTTTGAAAAAATTGTTTACTTGCAAAATCGATAAATTTGTTTGGTGGCTTAAAAAAATGAACTGTTTTTAATGGCAGAAAAGTAATAATTCTGTAACGAAAAATTAAAAGCATGTCATAAAATGGAAATATTTTACGAAATAAATAAAGTACCTGATTTTATAGAAATAAAGGTACTCACTATGGAAGAACTTTTTGAAATTAAGAATAAAAAAAGAAAGCCTTTTCGTTTCATTATTATTTGAAAGGGAAATATTTTAGCAGAATTATTTACTTAAAAATGTTATTGTTCCTTAATAATAAAACATTTTCAAATTTCAAAAGAATTCCTGCTTGTAAACTTACTAGAATAATTATAGAGAGTGGAACAAATTAAGAGGATGCTTTCGAAAGATTAAAAAAAATAATTTTGACAATAAAAGAAAGGTTGAAAGTACTAATATAATTAATTATGCATAATTTAATGATATTAGTGAACAAACGATAATATTTTATTAATGTTAATTTATGAACTGAATTCCTGCAAAGAATTCTCGAACATCGCGTGTAACACGGATTTAATACTCCACACACTTTTTTCTATTTTTTGTAGCATACACCTTACATGGATAACTGGGTGGTCCTGCTTTTATTTATAATGAAGATCAACTCAATTTAAAACTGTTTGGAGAGCAATCAAAATCATTTCGGTTGATATTGAAATCAAGACGAAACTGACGCTGGAATCGCACAATTGATTCATCAATCCTATCAAAAAAAATCTCAATCAAAAATATTTAGTTTTAATGCATACGGCTGCAAGAAAATACGTTGACATTTTTATGTTTTAAATAGTGGAGCAAAAAGTCCTCTCAAAAACCAAGCACATACTGTTTCAAAAAACTTCTCTTGGCAAACAAGAAGTCAATAGTTTACGTCTAAGTCAGTATCTGGCAACATAAATTGTTGATGTTAGAAACAATCAAAATTAGGGCTTGAAAACCGATTTTCAACCCCTGACTTCTATGATATTGCAGTTACCGAAACACTTTAACTACATAAGTTGTTCCTCTTAATGAGGCGGTAATTTGGTTGATTGGATTTATTTTTCTGTCTTCAATATTAAGAAAGCTATAGCGAAATGGAAATTTCAATTCCGACCGATTTCCACCCCCTTTAAGTTCGATGGACCATTTACAAACTATCTAAACTAAGGATTTGATAAATCTGAATGAAATGAATTAAGTATACTACTTTAGAAGTGATCAGCATTTTAGAAGCGAATTCATGACAGCTAGAAGAATTTCTATGAAATAAATTTAACGAGTTTCGCATCAAGTAGAAGTAAAATTAATTAAAAATAGATAAAATTTTTCTCATCATTAAAACGTCTTCTACAGGTAATTTTTTCTTTTTAAAAATATTATGCTGCAGTTTTATTAATTAACATGACTGTTTGATGTTTAATGAATATTGGCAGATACTACAGGAAGAAAAGAATTATTTCCAGAAAAGCTGTATATTTTGCATGAAAATTTTCCAAAGCAATTATAAGAAATATTTGGATATTTTGAAAATGGTTTTAAATTTTCATTATATTATTTATATAAATAAAAATGAATGTCTCTTATGAGCTGCCGTATCTCTCATCTGATTCCGATAAAACAGCATATTGCTTGCACTTACGAGAAGGCATAATGTAATCATCTAAAGTATGAAAAATATTTCCAAATAAATTTACCGCATCTATTGAACAAGGATTAACCACCAAATAACTAGCCATCAGACATAACAGATTCAATAAAGATGCTAAATTCGAGCTTGACATTAGTATTTCGTAAAAAATGTAAGATAAGTGTTTCTCTGAAATACTAACTTTATTAGAGAGCGCGCGAGAAAATTTTAGGGGAACTAATCCTATAGGTTTGAAATTTTAACTCAACATTTAATAAAATTTTAGCAATTTTTGCAGTGACTTCCGAAAATATTTCAGTACAAATAATTTTTCACAAACTATGTTTTTTAAAAAAAATATCTTTTAAACTATATTAAGGATTTTATGGTATAAATATATTTTCTATGTTTAATTAGTTTTAAAGGGAAATATTTGAATCACATTTTTTAACATTAAACTTTTCATATATTATTATATAAAAGATTTTCTTTCATACCATTCTGGAAGGACACCAAGCTTTACAATTCCGAAAGAATACACAAATATAATACATAAAAATGAATATTTGTTTGTAGAATAAAATGATAAAAATAGAATAAATACTATTTATGCTTCTCCTACACGTATCTTTTAGTTTCAATGAATGCATTCATTGCCGACAAGAAAATCAGTTTCAATGAATGCATTCATTGCCGACAAGAAAATCAGTTTCAATGAATGCATTCATGGCCGACAAGAAAATCAGTTTCAATGAATGCATTCATTGCCGAAAAGAAAATAAATATCTTTCTTCCTATCATTCTTATTTAAACAAGATAACTATATCAAATTCGAACGATATATCCTAAATCATTTCTTCTGCGGCAGCAACGTGCCGGATACCAGCTAGTTTAACTATAAATTGCAACTTAATTTTTTAGCCACATGACCTGGCTTTCTTTACCATAAGAATTTATGTTCGTTTATGTATTTAATTATTGAAAAATTGCATAAAAATGACTAGTTATTGAAGTAATGAAAGAAAATTGTCATTTAAAAAAATATATATATAAAGAAAATTAGAAAAATTTAAATTTTGTTCTGTGGGATGACGATCCGATTAATTGGAGTGCGTCGGTGTAGATCTTAAGGCAGGAGAGGATTTCTCAGCAATGGGAATAATGACCAAAATGTATCTTTCTAGAGAGATTTTAGCGAAAACAAGCCAACAACGCTTGTGCCTTGACAGTTACTAGAGATTTCTTCTACTAAAGCCTGTACCGCAATTGCATCAACTGGAGCGATGTATATTTGCCATCTTTTCCCATCCAGGGATAAAGCACAATGAACAAGAAATGGGGGAAAGTTATACTATTTTACAAGCCATCATTCTTTTTTCCACATTGTTCAGTATATGTAAAAAACTAAAATTTCAGATTAAAAAATATACATATATATCTTTTTAAACAATGGCAAAATAAATAGAATATGATTCATGCTAAAATAACAAAATTGGATAAATGACATATTTTAAGGAAATGAAGAGATTAAGGCAGTGAATATGCCTTTAATGTATTGAAAACAATATGTGACATTAACTACATAGATTTTTAGAATATTTCAGTGTTTGTCCCTTTATAATTTTTTTTTTAAATCTATACCTTTCATAACATCTCAGAATAATTCAGTCAAATTTAGCCATTTATATATTTATACATTTTATAGAAGTTCTACATGATTCTTCTTTCGTAATTACATATTGATGCTTTTATCAATACCCAATGTAGTTTTTATAATCATAGATTTTGGATCTACTGCATAACAAGTTGTTGGTTGTTGTCACATTTCTTTTGGAATGCATTTAATATATATTAAAATATCAATCGGCGGGATTTATATTTATTATCCAATTATTAAATTTTTAAATGTTCATGGTAAGCTATTTTACTAAATCTGACTAGAAATACTAAAATACGTCTTAATAAGGCAAAAATTACAAAAAAAAAAAGAGATATAGTTTGATCACAAATTTCAGTTTAACAATCAAAATCATTATCTTCTAATTATTAATTTGAGATAATTATATGCTAACACCAACATAAAAAAAAAAGATAAGTTCTAGTAAAATTTTTGAATGAAATGAAACTCTACATGTTTTAATTTCCTGTCTTTAATTATTGAAGTGTCTAGATTTGTTTGATAATTGCTAATTAACCACTTTATAACTAAACCACATTGATTTTATCTAATAAACTAATGGATTTATTACTTTAGATCAACTGCAATCCGAAGAATATTGTAATAAATCACTGCTAAAAAGAATATTCGTGTGAAGAATTGAGTAATTTTAATTATAATCAACTGCTCTCCCTTTACTACACCTATTAAGAAGTCAAAGAAAAAATATGTGAGCAAATTCAGGATATTATGATCTATTTTTACTAAGGCTTAAGAACTGTAAATACTTATTTCATCTTTGAAATACTGATTTTTAATTGTAGACTTATACTGAGCTCTTATCTGCATTTAATGATGAAACCAGATATAAGGAACGGTAACATATCAAGCAATAATGTTTCATTTAAACGAATGAGAAAAACACACACACACACAATATAATGCCTTATTAAGAAGAATGATAGAATGTGAGCTATTAACACTGGTGACATGGTTAAACAATAGTTTAAAAGTTATTGAAACATTAGGAAGCGATGATATAAATAATTAAAAACAATCGTTCGCCAATTCTGAGAAAACATAGCTTTTAAATTAGACTGATCTCATAGAAAAGTAATTCCTTTAGAATTTGAAATTATTGATAGATAAAGCATCAACGCGCTGTAAAGCTTATAGGTATCATTTATAAATATCTCTTGTTTATCTTTAATATTTTTTACATATATGTTGATGTAACACCAGAAATTTTTGCAGACTCTCTTTTACTTGTGTAAAAAAGACAGGCTTTATATTATATATTTTTTATTTACAATTCACTATTACACTGATGGAAAAAAAATCCCAACACCAAGAAAAAATTATTGTACAGTAATGAAATTTTAGGAATACATTTGTCTAGGTAACATATTTAATTGATTAAAGTTTCAAGATCCCAGGTAGAGCCATTTCAAATGTGAAATGTTGGTACAATAGTAACCGGTGTAACCGCCAGAATTTTGAATGCAAGCATGCAAACGTGCATGCATTGTGTCGTACAGGTGTCGGATATCAGTTTGTGGGATGGAGTTCCATGTCTGTTG
>JAPMOQ010052241.1:347504-380025 GCA_026543055.1 Argiope trifasciata
GCGTCTGGCTCGGAGCTGTCCTTGAAGTAACCGATTTGTAACAGTTCGTTGTGTCACTGTGGTGCCAAGGCAGCTCGAATTTCAGCTGCAGACGCAGTACGATTAGCCACAGCCACACGCCTAATACGACGGTCTTCCCTCTCAGTAGTACCACGTGGCCGCCCGGAACCTGGTCTTCTTGAGGCAGTACCTTCTCTTGACCACTGCCGCCAATACTCATGCACAGTGGATACATTCGTGCCAAGTCTTTCAGCAATATCGCGGAAAGAAAACCCACCTTCTCACAGCCCTACAACACGACCTCGTTCAAACTCAGTGAGCTGTTGATAATGTCTTCTTCGTCTTCTCAGAGGCATCCTTGACTAACATTAACCCACTACGTCAAATCTCAACTGTAAATAACGATCACGAACCTTACAGCGCTTATTTAAAGCAAACCTCATTTGCATGTTCATAGTGTCGCTACTAGCGCCACACTTACGCGCGTAGCTCGAAATTTGAATCGACGTCATCTTTCAGATGTATAAACACGCATACCAAATTTCGTTTATCTAGCACAGCTCCTTCCTAGTGTTGGGATTTTTTTTCCATCATTGTACAAATAATATGAAATCATATTATCATTTTCTAACGATTCATCACCAGATGATACCATTTGATCGGAACCGAACTTAATTTATTTAATTGACTAAATGAAATTTTAAAATAGCGCAGGTATTAAAATACAACTGTACTGAATTCAAAAGAGAAAAGAGAAGAAAGAGAAAACAAAAAAAGAACTAAAATCAATCTTGAAACATATGAAAAGATGAATTTTAAATCCATCTTTTCATATGAAACAAGTTCAGTTAAATAAAAGTGTGAAAAAAATGAGCAAGTGGCACGATATATATATTTCCCCTATTATTATGAGCGTTATTATCACAATATTCAATTTCACATCTAAAAATGAGCAAGTGTACCAATATTCGTACCAACATTTTTATTTATTACTTTACCCCTTTATACATTGTTTTATAAAATATGCCTTCATTAAATTTAGCTGCTGTTAGCCGACTCGCTTCTTACGACAGCTTCGGAAGTGCGTAGTCCTTTGAGGTTTGGGACAACTTTCCGATCGGGGAGGTAGTAAAAGAATAAATTACTTGTATTCATCAGGGGTGCTATAAAAATTTTAATTCCAAAAACAATGACAATGAAAGCATTGATACTAATATTTAAAATGTTTTCGGTGGAACATAAAATGATATATTTTGTAATGTTATATGCGAGATAAGATGATGGATTTTTTTTGCAGAAGTTGCAATTTTTAATACAAAACCATAATGTGAAAAATTTATCTTGTCAAAAATGTGGCAAGCCACTATCGGTCTCTTATTATCCTTTGAGGTAAGCTTGTTTTGAAGAAGAAAAATAAAGTAATTTTGTAATAATTATAAGGAAACATTTAAAGTTACATAAAGATTAAGACTGTTTTTTTATCAGATTTCAAATCATCAAAACGGGAAGAAATGGGAATAGCTCTTATTTTGATATTTAACATTAAATGTGTTATATATATATTTTGTTAAAGTTTTAAAGCGAATTTAATATTAATATTTTATTGATTTCATAGTGCACTTTCCAAAATTATGCACCATTTCCCCTTTAAAAATATTATTTTCGTAGATGTGATTCACATTTAATATGTAATTTCCTAATATATTTTGATAATCAGATGCACTGTGATATGAAATAAAAGAAAGTAGTAATTTCAGACATTTATTTCATGAACAAAAATAGCTTCGTTCCTTTTCATAAATTATTTCACAGACGATGTTTAGATTCTGTGTGTTTTCCTGAAAGAAGGAAATTCTGAAAAAAGTAAATAATGTATTTTAAAAATTGAGTCAATTAATTACTCTGTGTTTGAGTTTTTAATTTGTAATTTATCAAACATTTTACTATTTAAGCCACGCTATTAGAAGTTAAAATAGTATATTCTTTTATGCTCATTTTCGTATGAATTATTAACGGATTTGTGTCTAGATGAAAATAAATAAATAATAAATAAGCTTATTTTTAAGAAATCTCTGAAAATGGAAGGTTAAAAAGAATTTTAGAAATTTTGAAACTGGGAAGTCATTGTTCAAATCTGCATATTTTTACTGCATTACAAATTTTAAAATACATATTTTATGAAGAGGAACAAATGCTGAAAATTCCTTTGCTTTGTTTAAAAGGTTGAAAACAAGATTTGAGATAAAAACAGTTGAATGGAAAACATTTTATAAGTAAATATAGTGTTCTCTGGAGAAAAATTTATCATTTTATTAAAAACAATATTTGAAGCGAAATATACTAGTACAAAACAGAACAATTGGTAAACAAATCCCTTCGAGATATTAAAAGTTTGCATTTTTCGAATACAGAATGTATCGATAAAAAAGCATTGTTATTTCAGAATATATTAATAATTTATTTGATTATTACAAAATTCTAAATAGTTGGAAATATTTTCTAAAATATTTAAAGCCTTAAAATATTTTAAAAACATAGAATATTAATTTGTTGCTGTATGAATCGTGTCTTATAGGCCTTTTGAATTAGTTTTAAATACTTGAATGGTACAAAATATGGAATTGTTTGACTTAACTATTGTAAAATCCAAAATCCTACATCAAATAAAAACAACTTCAAAAAGTCTAATTAAATGGATTGAAGAATGATGAAATTAACAATAAGAATAACGAAGAACACAAAAAGCGGAATCTACAAAATTTCAGAATTTTGTTCTACAGTTATCAATTTATAAAAGTGTGAACGATTAGAACTGTAGAAAAAAATTTCAAAAACATTTATATTTATGTAACAGAAAAAAATTATTTTTGATAATCATTTTTTTTTTCATTCTAATTTGATGCTTTCTTACTTTTAGTTTGCGGAATCTTCTTTTACAAATTAAAATACTAGGTTTTCTCCTTAATAAAATTAAAATTTATATAAATGAATATGTTAATTTATAATTCTGGAAACATTGAAAAATTCTCCAGAACATACTAGTGCAGAAAACTAAAAATCTTTAATACATTAATGTATGAATCAAAAATCGATTACAAAATTAAATCTTTGCAAACGAGATGCAAATCAAAATAAATAGAAGTATGAAACGACGATGCCAGAGAACGGCAATTCAGGATTTTAAAATAATAGTATTAAATAAATATTGAACTTTATAATTAATCAATTATAGACAATCTATGAATATATATTTTTTTCTGTTTCAAGTATCCTTGATTATTTGTTTATAAGTAAGTATCTATTGATAATTCTGTGCTTAGATCAGGAATGAAAGAATTTTTTGAAGATATCTGTGCATTAATTGCAGACTCAATATCTTTCATTATTTTGCCTGAATCATAATGAATTATGCCCTCAGGGGCTAGTTCATCATCTGTAACGACAGAGAGCAAATCACTGGTGGACATAGTTACAGGGTTAGACCTTTTGAACACAAGAGAGTTGTAGTTTTTGTTAACTAATCTGCCCTCTTGTTTACAAAGAAGTTACAGAGATCACACTGAACGTTGCAGTGGCTTTATTTCATCATGAATGGTCGTTATCAAAGACATTGTAGGAACTTGTAAAAATCAAATGAAGTTTAATTAAGTAACTTAAGTAAGTAAGATCTCAAAACGAAAAAAACTTTCTTTTGCTTAAGTGCGAGATAAATTTTTTAAGAACTTCCTGAACTGTTGTATTTTGCTTGACTTTGACTGTCGAGAGTCTGGAATACTACTTTCTGGATTTTCATTTGAGCTTTTTATTCAGATTTAATAGAGTTTTAATAAGAGCTAAAGTAACTCTTCTCAGACAGAAAGTAGAGCACAAAATAAGCCTTTCATTTGGTAGCTTAGATTCGAAATTAGATTTCCTATAAGAGTGGATTCGAAGATTGAAGAAGGACCGATAGGATCAAGTATCATCTGCATCATCATTTGACCATGGTTCAAAATTACAATATCCTTCCCCAAATTCCTCTCTTTTAATACCAAAATAGAATGTCTTCCAAACTAGACTTAGATAAAGATGTAGAGTGGATTGAAAGAGTAACAGCAAATTTAAAAATCAATATAATTATTGTTCTTACAATCGAAATCTAAAGCAGTGTGGAGGAGCTACTGGCTCATGTGGAGTTCTTCCCATCTGGCAGTAGTGAGTAGAGCTTTCCAAAGATATCTACCATAAGGTATCTACCAAGTTAGTTAGTAGAAACTAAACAAAACAATTAAACATTTGATTAGATTATGGGGACAAATTAGATTATTTATTTACACTAAAAAGTAAAGCTTTCCATAAAGATATTTATATATGTTTTAAAGAAATGTAATCAATTATATATCATACATGTTTGTGAAATGAAATAAATTGCGAGAGAGTTCTATTTATTTGAGCATCTTTTAGATAGAAAACAGCAATTTCACTTACTAGAATCAACAGAAAGTCCCAAGAAACGCATGATCCCATTTTTAAAAAATTCAGTTTCCTTAGATAGTTACATTTGGGCTGATGATCAGATCTATAATTTGAGAGGAAAGAATTACAAGTTTGATACCATATTCAATGGAAGTTCGATATGGTATATGATAAATCTGCTTTCCAATTTCAGAAGCTTACACGTTAAAGTGACGTATTTTTGACAGATGAGGCACTGGATCAAATGGCATCATCGTATTCTGAACACATATCAATATAACTGGGCTAGTACCTTATTAGTTCAAGTGGATAGGAAATGTTATGAAATCTTAGACTAATTAAATTTGTCTTAAATAGTCCTTTACATTTTTTTTAGTATAATGCTTTGTAGTTCACATGGATAGAAAATGTTATGAAATCTTAGACTAATTAAATTTGTCTTAAATGTTCCTTTACATTTTCTTAGCATAATGCGTTGTATTTTAAGCCCTTAATCTTCCTTAAACATTGTCTGCCAAAAATACATCAAAGGTAAAACAGAGAAAAATAATAATAATAAAATCATTCAATTCGATAGCCTTTCTTATAGAATCATCTTTTATTTTCTCTAACCGAGGAAGGAAAGTGCGCAGGTTGCATGGGAATGACCACAAGATGTTGACCAGACAGCTCCTCATTGGAATATCAAAACGAGAATTAAACGGCGGATTCAGGAAGCAGGTGGAGCAGATTTGCGGTTTTCTGTAAGTCCTTTGGTCGATAAACACTAGGTTCAAGGGGTTTCGTTTCTCTGACTCGACCTTTATGGGGTAGAATTTTAAGTAGGAAGTATCCGTTTGTGACAAAACTGACGAAGAAGATTACGATTGGAGAATCAAAGTGAAATGGGACATTTTCCTTACAATAGATACTGCAAAAGGACATAACTTAGTACGTAGGTACTTAAATATATTCCTTCAATAGTAAATGCTGATTCCATCAATATTTATTTCAGCTTCACTAGAGCTCTAATTAACATATTTAATATCAACAGTAAATGAATATAATTTTCCGAAATGATGACTCTGTATTTAGACAACATTTTTATTATACATTCTGGTACTATTTATTATACATTCAAATTAATTTTGAAAGTTGTATTTAAATTTGCATAGGATTTTTCTGTTCATTTAACTCTTATATCTTCACAAGAAAATATAAATAAAATATTATAATATTCAAAAATGCTTCATCTAATTTAATTTCGCTTAATGCAAATTTTCAAACAATTAAATAGTATTTTTGCTCCATTGACGATTTCAAACCTCTCTCTCTCTCACACACACACATGATGTGAACGATCTTAAAATGGATAGCTAACTCTGGTACTATAGTAATCATCTGGTCATATTTCGAATTTACGAGCCAACATCCAAATGATGCCTTGTTCTGGAAAATCGGAGAAATATAAAATAAATATATGCGGTTGAAAAGACGCATATTAGTAAAATACATTTCCCATAAGTCTATGCAATTTATAACAGGATTATGTATTTATGTATCCTTAAATGCGAGGATAAAATATAAGTAAAGCCGAAATTACTTTCGGTGGTTACAATTTCCCAAATATGTCAGAATATTTCATATTCTGAGAAAATAGCAAACGCAAATGCTATTACTTTTATAATTCCTCTAAAATGTTTGGCATGATATTTGGTAGGCAAAATAACAAGGTTATGTATTTATCTATACTTAAATAGGAAAATAAAATATGAGTAAAACTATATTGCATTCGATAGCTACAATTTCACAAACATCTGTTCGAATGTCATTTTATACCCTGAGAAAATAGCAAACGCAAAAGTAATTACTTTTACAATTGCCTCTAAAATGTTTGGCATTATATTAATAGACTTCCGGCATCGCATGATAAAGGATATCATCTTGCAAAATATATAAGACTACATTTTCTTTTGCTTCTCGAGAATGTTTTTTTAATAATTTCTTTTGTTAACAAAAGATTATGATGTACGTGTATGTGGAAAAATAAGAATACATATTAAAATTTGTTCTATTCTCTTTGTTATTTTTAAAGCATCCCGTTTCTAAAAGTACCGTTTCCCGCAGGCATATTAAAATTGAAAATACCAATTCCTTTGCGCTAAATCAAAATGTATGTTCATTAGCATATTTTATTTCATCAACATGTATAATATATTTTATTCATATTTTATTCTACTCATGCGTATAAAAATTTAAACTAAATGATTCTTTCATAAGCATCTTACTACAAAATTTAATTGAATTTTATGCTCTTACTCTGAGGTTTTAGAAAATTATATTTAGAAAATTATTGTTTCTTTTTTAAAATCGTAATATCTTTCACTGTCCAATTATTGTTTCATTTTCATTTTAATAAGAAATACCTATTCTTAGGCGCAAAAATTTACACTTAACAAAGAGATTAATTACCATAATTCAAATAATTAGCTTTAATTGAAGCACTCAACTTTAAAAAAATCAACAATGAACTTATTCTTTATTTTGTTTTCGAAGTCCAAATATTATTAATGATGTAAGGATGTTCGTGGTAATTAAATTTTCCAAAAGTATATGAAATATAAAACTAAGGAAAATATTTAAAGCAATTTAAAACACACAACTAACTGCATTTTTAACAAAACGATGTTAGAAGAATGACAAAAAGGCTCGTTACAAATATTGATAGCTAAATAAATTGCAATGAATTTAAATACTTCAGCATAAATAATTTATTCTTCCTTTGATTTAATTTAAATCAAACGCAGGGCGGAAAAGCGATAAAATGAGGCCTTTTTTGTTGAAATATTTGAAATGTTTAGTTTTTACCCAATGCCATTGATCGGATAACTGTTTCATTAAGAGTGAACGAGTCTTTGGATAGTTCAATCTTCTCGAAAACTTTTAACAAAATATTTATCATTGTTATTTATGATCTTACTTGATTATTATGCTTGACACACCCATTCGTTAAAATTTTCGGAGCGGTACTTTCTCGTGCTGGTAATAAAATTTATGGATGTTTCTCGCTTTTAAGAAACTGAACTATGGCCTGCACATCGATTAATTCTTAAACTATCTATAAAAGGTCCTTAAAGGTATTTCGCAGTGATAGTTCCTTTTAAGTGAAAATGAAGGAAAATTGATGCGCTTATGAAACACATATCTCGCTTATAATTTTATTAATTAAAGCAGTTGGCAGATTATTTGTAATTAAATGTTGGCAGATTATTTGTAATATTATCATAAAGAATTTAAAAATTATATTTATTTCGTTATTACTTCTTACAAATGAGGAAATGAAATAAATGCTTTTTTAATCCTTTTTTAAAATTTACGGTGATATTTTGGATATTTGAAAGCATTTGTGCTTTATTCAAACTTTAAAATCTGCTATCTACTATGTCACAAATCTATTTTTATTTATCACTTTGATTTATTAATTCTATGCTGTATACTTAGTAACATTTTTATTAAGAAATTAAACTAATCAATGAATCTTGAACAATCTATGAAAAGTCCTTAAAGGTATAAAGGCATAACTAGTCTTTCTTTTAGGAGAATATAAAGAAAAATCAATATGACTGCATCGATACCTCATATCCCGCCTATAGTTTTATTAATTAAAACAGTTGTGAAATTACATTTCAATAAATTGAATAATAGCATATTTGAATTAAGAAATCTATTTTGTTTTACTCGGTTGTATTCTGTGTACATAACAATTGTTGTTTATTAGCATGAATAGAATGATACAATTAGTTTGTAGTGATACTCAAATAATGGAACTGACTAAATATTGAATTTGTCTAAATGGGATAGTTAAAAATATACGAAGACATTACATATACCATGCTACATTATCTCTCGTTACCTCTGTGGGTACAAGAAAGGGGGTGTCTGGTTTCTCTCGTCGATGAAGGAACGTTCTTCCCTAAAGAAGGATTGTACATTGGTAAAGTAAAGTATGAAATGTAATACTGATTTGGAAACGAAATTTTTTATAACCGAAATTCCTAGAAAATTCCATTATTAAATTTCTAAATGGCGGAAATGAAATTAATTATTGCTTTCAATTCCTCCTTTTCCTTTACAATGTTATCTCGGAAATAAGGGGAAGTTTATGTTTTATTTATATTCAAAAACTAGTGTCTGCCACATCCCGCTCTACTTTTATTTATTAACCATATTTTATTAAGTGATGATTATTAGTTATTGATTTAATGATGCTGTAAAAATAACTTATTTTTACCTGCATTCTATAGTCTAAATTTTTACAAATGTTGCATTTGAATCATATATCAGTTATACGATTTCAAAAAACAGTTTAAAAAATTTTCTTTCTTTTTTTAATGTATTTTTTTAGTATCCATTATCAATTACCTGGGTACGAATTAATTGTCGATGAATTTACTATCGCAACTGTTTACAATTAACATCTTATTAAGTTTTGTACCCTTATTACTGCCTTTTTTGCAAAGTAATGCTTCAATCATTTCTAAAATAATATTTATGGGTAATACAAAACTAGTTCTATCGTTATTTTCGTATCGATAGCCACAAGTTATCTACTTCAGATATATTTTAAAGCCGATATATATTTTCCGCTAATGATTGTTCTGTAAAACATTTATTCCTTTTATCAGCATAAGTAAACTAAAATTTTGCAATTCTTGTAAAATGAAGGCAATTTAAAGAAAAAGTGGAAAAAATGCAGTGAAACAAATGAAATGAAAAGAATTTTTTTCTGACAACAGAAAAGCAAGTTTTCTTGCTTTATGTTTATTAAAATTACTTTTTAGAGCAATCTAAACAAAAAAGAAGAAAAGGGAAAACTTTTTTATTCCCAGCTTTCTTGGACTTTTGAAGAATATTAGATGTAAAACTGGATGAAAATTTTACTTCTATATGAAGTATAAACAATTGTTTTTAAAGTGAATAGTACTAAGGAAGTATTCTTCGATTTTTAAGCTAGCTTTAAATTTAAAATTTAAACCGAATGACTCTAATTAAAGTTCTCTAATTGTGAACCTTCTTACTTTAATTAAATTATTTTGGCGTAATCCTTCAGAATTATAAATTATTCAATGTTTTATAATAATAAGTTGTTCAAAACTTAACAACTTATATACAGCTTAACATTTAAAAACCTAATTATGGTGTCATGTTATATTAAAAATTTGCAGCATTCAAAAATATTTATTTAGAAACTACATTCATAAAACAAATGCTACTTCACTTATAAATTACTTACATTTTTGCATTTTTAGAGCATACATAAAATTTATTGCTATCAAGAATCGTACATTTTTTTTCAGGAAAAGAACGTAAAATATTCACATCTTCCCCAAGACCTACATCCTCTCTATCATAAAGAAGGAAACAAAATAATGCACATTTTTTAAATCATAGCCATATGCCGAATCATGTTGAGAATAATTTTGGAATGAAATTTTCGTTGTATTTTCCTTGGAAACTTCTGAACAATCTTCAAATTCGATATAGAATATATCTGCATTTTAAAATTTTTCGCTAAGTGAAATTGGTGGAAATTCAATATTTGCAAAATCTGCAAGATTTATCATTTTCTATATTTATGAATTAACTACAAATGATGCCTCTTTATCAAAAATAGAATTTTAGAAATTATTATCTCCGTATTTTTATTTTGAGCAGAAAAATTTCTATCTACTTTCTTTTTTTCTCCAAAATAAAAAAAATAATATTAAGAAACTGAAAACCAAATGTGTCTATGTCGTGAAATCTATATTCTTAAACAGCCAATGAGACAAAGCAAGGTAAAAAAACAGAAAGGGAACAATGAAGAATTATGTATGGGAGTGGAGAAAAAAAATGTCAACTGCCTGCATTTTATGGCCAATGAGACAGAGTTGCAGCTCTCACCTTTAAATGTAAATGGAGAAAAGTCGATTTTCGTCTTTAAATTAGTCAATCAAGTGTGCCTGCAATGGGCTTCTTGGGTAGCTGCATATCTAACTCTGATCTGCCTTTTTTATACTTGTTGATTAATTTTCTGTCATCTTTTCGCATTTTCGTCTCTTTCTGATTGATTATCAAACTTTAAAAATAATACAGTAAGTATAGAGCATTGGACTCTCAGAATGCAGAAATTAGTAAATAAAACAAAAAAAATGCTACTTTAAAAAATAATGCTAGTGATTGCATCAGCTCCGAAGAACGAGCCACCACTGCTTATATTTTAAAGTAAGTTATTCCGAATTGAAATTTTTTTAATTAGTTTTTATTTCAATTTCATCATGAATAGTTCAGTGTTTCATAATACGAAGTTAGTCAAAATTAGGCACTTCGGGATTTAATGATAGATTCCGCGTGATAAGAAACAAAATATTTGAAAAATTTGCATTTTAATTGTTTAATGTTATGGTTTATGTATGTATACATTGTTATGTTAGAATTAGACAATTTAGAAGAGGTCCATTTACATATATAATAGTTGTAAGAAAACCTAGTTCTCAGTGTGAAAAATCTAAAATTGATTTGATTGAATTCTAAAATAGTGTATGAAATTATATCCTACAAGTGTTTCCCTAGTTTTCCAAAAAAAAAGAGACGCGACGAAATTTGCATATTTGGAGATAAAATCCAAAGAAATGCTAAGGATACAATTACATTTTCTTTTCATTTTATACCAAAAAGAATTTGCAGGAAATGAAGTGAAATTTAAAGAATTTGAATCGGATTTAACTGTTGAAAATGGGACTATGAAATACAATAAACAAGAACATTATATTTTTTAAATTTAAATTATTTAAAAATGACTGCATTTTCCTTTAAAATATACCAGATTTTGTTTTGAATATTTCTAGTATTAATTTCTACTTTTTTAATTGCATCATAGAAAAATTGATTTAATCGTAAATCATCAAAATATATTTTTTCCGCTGATGATATGATTTTTGAAAATAACTGCATGGAAAGCCTTTAAAAGAAGCTTATGGCACATTAATCGATAAGAATAACTCCAAATTAATTAAGATGTATTTTCAAGTTAAAAGATTGAAAAAATATTGAAATATATCGATGTCGGCTGCTAAGCAACCATAATACGTAATATTAGAGTGAAGACAAAAGCAGAAGATCAATACGAAATTGAAAATTTCAATTAATGATTTACACTTGGAAAAAGAAAAAACTAAACTAACAAAAGAAACTAGGAAATTTTGAAGAACAATTGTTTTTTTCATGTAATTAAAATTTAAAAACAAAAATTGGTTACTTAAAAATTTATTACTCAAATGTATTTAGTAAACGTTATTGCTAAAATAAAAATATCAATAATAAAATAATAAATAAAAATATCAATAATAAAATAATAAACAAAAATATCAATAATAAAATAATAAGTAAAAATATCAATAATAAAATAATAAACAAAAATATCAATAATAAAATAACAATAATATCAATTCGAAATTTTCACATGTTGTTTAAAATTCACAATGAATTTGTTTAAATTCTTTTTAGAGAATTTAAATGAAAGTGCAATTATGAAGCATCGCAAAGATATATAGCTTTTAAGTCTTGAGATATTGGTAATATTCTAAACAATTGATTCTTTTTTTTTTCTAAAAACTCTTTTTCAAGAATCTTGAGATATTCTTAAACTTTTGCTTTAAACTTTCGATAGTAAAACATGTTTTTTTATTTTTAAGAAATATCCGCATAATAAAATATTTTTGTTTGTTATCTGCATATTATTTTTGTATGACTCTGTAAGTTTCTATATAAAAGTCACTTGAAGATAGAAAAATGCTGATTTAGTTAATATTATTTTAAAAAATGCCTCCGAACTTCCTCTATTACCTTAATGACTTATAAAAAGTTTAAAGCAATTGCATCAAATGTTATTGATATGGACGATAATTTAGAGCATTGATTTGAGAATTTTGAATTTTTTTCAATATGAAGTTGATTTTAGACTGATTCCTTAGTCTCATATTTGCTTAGGTTTCATCATTTTGAAACGTATAAGAAAACTATCCTAAAAAACAATTTTCTGGATTAAGTTGGCAAACTTTATTTGACCACCTTTTAATCACTGTGTCATTCGTGCACCCAACTATCATATTTTTGAAATTATAAGCTTACAATTTCACCGATATATCTTTCCGTTGAAAATAATTCATACCCATCACAACAGCTCCATGGTCTCTAGTTGAATCAATGTGGTATTTTATTTACCAATCAAAAGAGTTTGCCTAATTTGATCATAAAGGAAATAAAAAAAATTAGAGATTAACATAAGTTTTTAAATCTTTTTTCAAAATATAATTCTTAAGTAAGCAAGAGTTTTAAAAAGATTGGGGAAGTATTTCATTACATTTCTTTTTAGTTGTATCGGTTTTTATACTCTTCAAATCTGCTTTCAGAAACTAATCAGTATAAACAAGCATAATGAAGTTAAAGTTGCCTGTTTGATTCATATGAATTCTGATCAAGTTAATTTAGTTAAGGATAGGATAAATTAGCTACTTCTGGGAATTAAGTAACTACCTTAATCTAATTTTCGAGCATTACTCGGTTCTAGATAACTTCTTTAATCATGAAAACTTTATACAGGCCTTAATCATTTGAATTATCATATATGTAGGATTTAGAAGGTGAAAGTTATGGTATATTTTTGATGTAGTACATAATTTACAAAACATCAATCTTGGTCAATATTTGAAATTTTGTCACAGATATTAAGAACATACATACACTGATGGAAAAAAAATTCCAACACAAGAAAAAATTATTGTACAGTAATGAAATTTTAGGAATACATTTGTCTAGGTAACATATTTAATTGATTAAAGTTTCAAGATCACAGGTAGAGACATTGGCGAGAAGAGCCAATGTTGGTACATGTTGATACATGTGAAATGTTGGTACATTAGTAACCGGTGTAACCGCCAGAATTTTGAATGCAAGCATGCAAACGTGCATGCATTGTGTCGTACAGGTGTCGGATATCAGTTTGTGGGATGGAGTTCCATGTCTGTTGCACTTGGGCAGTCAATGCAGGGACGGATAATGCTGGTTGTGGATGACGCTGGAGTTGTCGTCCAATGATGTCCCATATGTGCTTGATTGGAGAAAGATCTGGTGATCTAGCAGGCCAAGGCAACATGTCGACACTTTGTAGAGCATGTTGGGTTACAACAGCGGTAAGAGGGCGAGTGTTATCCTGTTGGAAAACACCCCCTTGAATGTTTTTCCTGAATGACAGCACAACAGGTTGTATCACTAGACTGACGTACAAATTAGTAGTCAGGGTGCGTGGGATAACCATGAGAGTGCTCCTGCTGTCATACGAAATTGCTCCCCAAACCATAAATCCAGGAGTAGGTCCTGTGTGTCTAGGCCGCAGACAGGTCACTAGCAGACGTTCACCTGGCCTCCTTCTACCAAAAAAAAGGCTATCACTGAGACCAAGGCAGAATCGGCTTTCATCAGAAAACACAACAGATCTCCACTCCGTCCTCCAATGAGCTCTAGCTTGACACCACTCACGTCGCAAACGGCAGTGGTTTGGAGTCAGTGGAATTCACTGTACAGTGCGTCTGGCTCGGAGCTGTCCTTGAAGTAACCGATTTGTAACAGTTCGTTGTGTCACTGTGGTGCCAAGGCAGCTCGAATTTCAGCTGCAGACGCAGTACGATTAGCCACAGCCACACGCCTAATACGACGGTCTTCCCTCTCAGTAGTACCACGTGGCCCCCCGGAACCTGGTCTTCTTGAGGCAGTACCTTCTCTTGACCACTGCCGCCAATACTCATGCGCAGTGGATACATTCGTGCCAAGTCTTTCAGCAATATCGCGGAAAGAAAACCCACCTTCTCGCAGCCCTACAACACGACCTCGTTCAAACTCAGTGAGCTGTTAATAATGTCTTCTTCGTCTTCTCAGAGGCATCCTTGACTAACATTAACCCACTACGTCAAATCTCAATTGTAAATAACGATCACGAACCTTACAGCGCTTATTTAAAGCAAACCTCATTTGCATGTTCATAGTGTCGCTACTAGTGCCACACTTACGCGCGTAGCTCGATCTGAAAGATGACGTCGATTCCAAATTTCGTTTATCTAGCACAGCTCCTTCCTAGTGTTGGGATTTTTTTCCATCAGTGTATATGCTTCCTGGACTAAACTTTTGCTTGAACTTTAGTTTGAAAAAAGATATTTTTGTAATGTATCCATTATCTTAAAAAACAATTCTATTTCGTATTCAAGTTCTTATTGGGATTAATATTATTTATTTAAAACTCACTGTTATCCCTTGACAGTACAAATCCATGTACGAGGCAAAAAATTAGAAATGTAAAGTTTGCAGTGTATACATGTAACAACATTTAAAAACATAGTATTAAAACATGCAATATGCAAGCCAAAATTCATTTAAATATAGAAAATATTGAAAAACTGTTAAATTTCAAAATAATTAATCTGCATTACAAATGATATAACAATTAAAAATGAGTATTGAATGCTAATGTAAGAAATAATAAAATATAAATATGAAGAAAATATACGTAATAGAATTATATTTAGTAAAAAAGTAAAGACTATAAAAATGGATGCCTCAATCTAATATACATTCTAAATACTGAAATTAAGAGTCTCTTAAGAGCATTCCCTGAAAAATTTTGAAAACTAGAGGGCTAAAGAAGATTCTTTAATAGAGTCTTCCAGCCATACTTTAGGATTAGTCTTTTATGTTTTCGATAATGCATTGATTTTTTTGTGCAGTCAAAAGAAAAGATACTGCTTGCAAATATGTAAGTAAAATAATCCAGAAAAAATTAAATGGAATATGTCTCTTTATTATGTAGAGCAAATCAAAAATATAAGAATATTTAATCCTCCTTTTTACTTTATAATACAAATTTTTCATATTTTACCGTAATTATTTATTTGAAAGTTCCATTAACAATGCAAAGGGACAGTGGAATAATAAGGTTCTTTATTATATTTAAATTGATTATTCTCCAACATATTAATAATATAGATAAATTCGATCAATTTTTATCAGCAAAATTGTATTATATAAAATATAAGTGAAATTTCTAATAAAAATCTCTATAATATAATAACTTTAATTTTCTTATCCATATTATATTAGCTTTTCTTTACCTTCGTAAAAGCTTTTTTCTAGTTTAATCATAACATTACAGTTATAATGCCTGACTTAACTTTCTTTTGTTCTAATCATTTCTGTTTTGGAGACATAAAGGTAAAAATAATAAAGAAAACTGCTTATGTAGCTTGGCAGCATCTGGTGCTGAATGTCGGCAATTGTTGGCGATGGATATCACTGGGAAATCACTTGGCCGAGTAAGGGGTTCTCTTTTTCAGAGTTACGTTATTGTCACTGATGTTGCTCCTTTTGACACAGAAAAGTAAGAACAAGGAAACAATATGAATTGAACCAGGAAACGTAGCATTCCTTTGCACTGTTTATGAATTGCCAGATATTGGGAACAATATGTTTACTTAAAGACAAAATTTGTCCATAAACTGTAAGACAACAAATGTTCAGGGGAGATATGCTCCTATGTTTTCTGAAAGAACAGTTGCTTTAGGAAGGAAAATATATTCATTTGATTTCATTAACTATCTTCTTGTTTTCAACAAGTCTGTAATTTAATGATAGAGCATGCCTTATGAATGGTAACATTTAGGAAGTAGTTGGATAGGGTGGAATTGCTTGAAGATATTTAAGCTCATTTAAGCCAAGATAGTATCTGTGTGTTTGAAGAAATATCTTTTTAAGTTTGGAGCATAAGTTCTGAATTTTACTATACACATGCACATATCACTTACCATAAATTATCGGTGTCATATCAATATAAAGACAATACAAATTAAAACTTTTTCATTTTAACACAGAAATGTGCACAACGAATAAAAGTTTTGTAAAAAATAATTTTCACAGCATATCTGAGATTTTCATTAAATTTTTTGCTCAATATTCTTCTGGTTCTTATTTTAAACTATCTGCATTGCGTTCAAAAGTAAAATTATTCTAATCCTTTTTGTCTATATTTCATTAAATACCATTTTTTATTCAGAAAATTCTGAAAAAAAAAACAATTTCATGAATTATATATTGAAATTTATCTGTAGAAATCAATGTTTTAAGAGTATAGAAATTATTTAATATAGCTTTCTACTTTTTATATGATTTCATATTTGTCATGTTCATTCACAATGCTATTATTCTTATTAACTTCATATTGGTTCTAATAAAATTAATTGCAATGAAAGTCACAAAATCCGAACATAAATAATCCCGCAGCCATACACCAAATCTTAAAACTATTTTTGTAGACAGCAAGGTAGAAGAAAAGCATTTAACGAAGACATTCATGTTTAAGTTATGCATATCAAAAGCTGATTATCAGCAGATAACTTCTTCACTGTACTATTTTTATTGTAGGAAGTAAGATAAAAAATGTAAACTAAACCAATTAATATTTGATTCTATTGAATTTGATTTAGAAGGAAAAACAGCGTGAAGTAACTGCGTAGACGAAACAACTTGTGAGTAGAAGAGAATCAAAGTTCATCTACTGTCTGTGACACCGGTTCAACCGACTGTTTTGACATCATTTGGCATTTTGAAGTAATTTGAATTGATATTATTGACTGTTTCTTGAGGGTAAACATTTATATATATATATTATTCATTCATCATGAGTGGATTTCAGATGATGAGAAAATTCTGCTAATCTGAATGTGTTGCTTGTTAGTTCAGATTAACTAAATTTATATGAATATAACTTTTTGCACTGCAGATATACTACCTTCATTTGTATCTAAGGAAGAAATAACTTGTTTGAAAGAATTCCTTGCTGGTTAGTAGTTAAAAGTTTTGCTCTTTATAGGAAGAAAAATAAATGTAAATCTGAATAAAATAGCAACACTTTTAAAAAATGAATGTTCACTTTCGGACAAAATGCAATCAGTAGTCAAATAAATCAGCTTCTCACTAAAATCAAATTTATTGCCTGAAAATTTTTTAGAAAATTAATAACAGATGGATTCAAATTATTTAAAAGAAGTTTTTTTAAAACTATTTTAGTTATTCTATTTTGAAACTGAATATTCCAAATTATAGATGTCCTTAATTTATAGTTTAAAATTTGACATGGTGGAACATTAAATATCTGAAATAATTTTCTTTTCGAAATTCCCCTCAGATACTATCATATATGCTCAATTCAACTTTGTGAAATAATCTGGTTGAACATTTTTATGATGATGTTTAAGACATACATATTGTTATAATTTTAATATATGAAGACAATAAACTAACTTTCAAATATATCGTATTGAAAACTCTTTATTATAAAAGAACAGCTTTAAAAAACCCTTTGTATTGTCATTGTCGAACAATAAATTAAAAAATTGTGTTTTCAGACATTACAATTAGATAGTATCTAAAATATATACTAACATGATATTAGCAGAATGATTTGAAAATTAATGCTTTTTAAGAAACATTTATTATTAAATATTTAACATAGAAGCAACAGAAATAAATTTCTAACTAGACAATATGGGGAATCCTTTTTTTAAAAAAAGTACAATTTGAAAACAAACATTTTTATTGTCATCGTTGAATAAAAAATAACAGTGCTGTCACTGCTGTAACCAACATGCATAAACTTCGATACATATAATAATCATTTGAAAATAAGCTGGCTCCAATATTTTGATTGAACGAACACGCATTCGATCCATGAGTGAAAAGAGCGCAGTGTTCATTGAGGAGAGACCCGGACATACGATCTAGCTGATTCTGGAAGAATTGATGAGCATGATGGCCACAATCTCGCAGTATGAACTCATGCTGGCACTCCACAAATTCTGTAAACGCACTGAAAAGAAAGAGAAAATTTGAAGTAATGTTATTGTTAAAGTAGATGATAAAATACGAGAGCTGTTTTTTCAAATACAGATGGACCACAAAAAAAGGAGAGAGAAATAACAAAATGAATTTAATACCAGAACATATGTAGAATCATGGGTGCTTTTTGAAATAATCAGTATAAAGATTTAGTCTTTTGTCACATTTGAGGACCAGATTTTCTATACTTTGAACAAAGATTGTTACCATCAATGATGTGGGAATAGTCTTAACGTTTCTTTGAAGATCTTCATTAGGGTTAAATTATTATTTTGGTATTATTGCCAGTTTTTAATTTAGAGAAAGCATGAAAATCACTCGGTTCAAAGCTACATTCTCGTGAAGGAATACAAGGCCTTAGGATTGTCGTAATAGTCTTGCTTGACTAGTCAGTTAAGTTATTGGAAGAAAGTGATGGATTCTGAAAACCCAGGCTACGAGTCTCTGGCCAGAATGCCGAAACTGCGGCTTTGGAATGTTAATATTAAAATATTTATGCTAAATATTCCTTAAAAGAAATTTCAAATAACTTCCAGATTAATGCAGAGACTTAAGGATTATCTCATATTATTGGCCTCAACAGTTTTCAAAGAGGATATTTAATTCAATTTGGGTAAAGATTAGGGTAAACTTTTAAACAAATATCCCTATTTAAGTGAATTCAAGATAGAAAAGCAAATATTTGTAATTCAGAGAAGGCAATAAAATCTATGACTTAGGGAAATATTTGAGCAACAGTGAGTCAAAGAATATTTGCTTGAAAAATGTGGTTTTCCTTTAAAGCAGCTTTATTCAAAATAAATATTCTCAAAGTCCGAAAAAAATTATTATTTGATATCTTTTTTAGTTTTTCCTATTTCATTTATGGCTTAAGTATTTATTATTCTAACGAACTTCTTCAAATATCTGTAGGGATTCTTATGCGCATAATGGACTACCTATGTTTTATGTAATTTTTATGGAACCTAGTGTGCCTCAAATGTAATTTATCTCCTAACTTATAGAATAAAATAAGGTACTAGTATTCATAACTTTTAAGAATTCCTTTCATATATAAGACACGTCATTAAAATGTTACTATTTGATGGTACAACAGATGTGAATTCGCTATCTGAATTACTAATGAAAAATTTATGAGAGCATTCCATAATTACGGACTTCAAATAATTCACAATAAATTTTTTAACTTGAGAATTTTCATGATATTTAAAAGCATATATTTTCTTAATATATGTCTATCATCGATTTTCACTAGGGTAAGTCACTGCTAAGAAACAATAAAAAAAATTTCTAGTTCAGATAATAAATGTCTGAGCTCTGAAATGAAACCGTAAAATTTACATTTCCTTTAGATATAGAAAGCAGATAAAAGAATGTATAGCGTCTGTAAGCAGATAATTATTACTAAAATGTACCAAATGTTCTCAAGACATGGTTATTTGCAGGAATTCGAGTTTCAATATTTTAGAGTATTTCTAAGCTTGTTTATTGGTTGGAAGAATTGTTTGTACACACTAGTATCTCTAAAATTTATCACCTTCAAGCATAAAATAAGTTGCTTTCATCTATTAAGGATAAAGCATTGTCTTTTCATTGCTTATAATTAAGTATATCATGTGAACGAATTTCACCCGACTTTCCTGGTTTCAAGTTTAAGTCCAAGTCATCAAAACATCCGGATTTAAGCCACTGCTGCATACTGAGGGGAAAATATTGATTGCAATAAGGAAAATGTAACGCAATTTACATTGGCGTCCGTTAGTGAAAGCATATCCATTGTTTACATACACTAAATACCTTCTCGTAATTTCTGGTTGACGGGATCATTTGAACATCTCAGAGAAGGAGATTATTCTTAAAAGTTTTAAAATACTGCTGATCTTCGAAGTGAATTCCGTTTTAATCTTTTTAGAACTCTTCAAAATAAGAAATACCCAGATTTTGAAAAAAAACATCATACTTCAAATTTCATCCATATAGCTCAAAGCTTTGTAGATTTATGATATTCACAAAAAGGCAGACATAGTCTAAAAAAGCCCTTTTTGAGTTCTGGAAGATCTGAAAAGCAGAGATTAATCAAAAACTTAAGTTCGAATTTTTGACTATTACAGTATTTTCTCCTTGTATACGAGATTAAGCAAAAAATGTTAAGAATTTCCCGAATAAAATTTTCAGAATAATATTTACTGAAAGAAAACGAAATAGAATGTGAGAAAACAAACCAATTTCCTTTTCAAATATCCAGTTCAAACTAAATACTAAAAGTTAGGTTGTTTTTCTGTTTTTCAATAATAAATTTTTTGAATTACTAAACATTTATTAAAATTTATTTTCTTTGTATTTTCACGAGATAATTTTTTCATTTTCTCTGTTTATGTGTCAAAATGCAAAAATTAATTTGCAGCATTATAATAGGTATAAAATATATTATATAACAAAAGGAATGAAATGACAACTATGAAATATAAATTATAGTATAAAGAATAAAGTCTAAATTTTATGCTGCATAGTGATCTTCCACCGTAGTCGGTTTGTTCAGATTTTAGCTAAAATTATTATGGTAATCGTATTTATACAGTATATTTATTTAGAACGATCCAAATGAGCAAGCTTTAAGGGAAGCATTTTTTCATGACGCCCATAAAACTCTTTTATTTGAAAGCTTCTAGTTTACTAATTGTTTTGATGTTTTTGTAAAGCATGTTCAGTTTCGTCTAGCTGTCTCGCTTTACTACATGATCACCCGTCGATGTTCGTTCACGGTTTGTTTTATTTCCACTCATGGTGTATATTTTTAAATTTTTTTGTTCAGTTTTTAATGTATTTTTCGGTACATCTTTGACAACATTAAACGTTGCGTGTCTTATAATATTAATTATTATTTTTATTTATTTAAATTTTTTAATGATACTTAGTGATTCACTTACCACAAAAAACTGTATATGTGTCTAAGTGTAAATTTTATTTGAGGTGAAGCGAAAAAATTAATTTTAAGAAATCAATAGAAAAATGTTAATTTTCAGTTGATGGTAACTATAGTTAAGGATTAACATTATCTGTATTAATATTGAATAATTTAAAATTTCATAACTAATGATTTGTCTTCTGTAATATTTTATATATTCTGAAGTTATTTCTTCTGGTTATTGACAAAAATAAGTACAATTTCAAGTGAAGTGAAGAAATATTTCAAAAATTTATTATTTTTAAATATTTTATTATTTTTATATTTAAAGTACTTATCTCACTAAAATAATATTACACTAAAATTCTGTCAGGCATTTGAAATTACTACTTAGTAATTTTTATATAATTCTGAGGTTTTCGCCATGATGTCTCTGATTTATTTGAGGTACTTTAAAAATTAATTGAAAAATAAAAATGCGATTGAAATGACCAAATGCAAAAAACTCCTCTTAATTATTTCTATTTAATTATTGTGGCTTGAAGTGGAAAAAGATATTTCACCTATACGCATCGTCTGAATCTATCTGACTTCGCATTGCAGATCTTTATAGGCAGAATAGTTAATATAGTACAAACAAACAATACTTCTGGAATTAAGGTAACATGAAAGAAAAAAAATACTGAACTATATATAATTTTCTTCGCATAATAACCAAATCTCTTTAGATTATAAAGTAGAAGGTTGAACGCTTTGAGATTTTAAATAAATTGATTAAAAGGGGTTCGGCAGAAAAATAGTTATAGAATCTATGCTGCAATAAAGGAATAAATTATTATGATGGCTGAAATTGCCTTTGAATTCGCTGTTCAGCAGAACTAGTTACTCTTCTGACATTCAAGGTTTTGAGTAATTGCTTTAATTTAGTTGTTATTTGCCATGGTATTTATTTTGGTGATGTGAAATTCCTCAGAAGTCTTTAAATAAACTTTATTTATAGTTTGCATTGCGGTATTTAAATTATACGAGACGAAACATGAACTTTACATGCATTTTATTGCAATAAATTAAAACATAGCATAGGGCAATATAAAAAAAGTCATGCTTCCGATTTGTATTGGATTTTGAGTCGAGTAACGAGGTCACTTGTTACATAACAAAAGTCTGTTTCTCAATTCATTAATTTCTTTTCTTTAGATTTTTTTGCAAATATCTTATTTCTTTAAATGGTAGGATCTTAGAAGGATGAAAAATGAATGAATATGAAATTGCTTACACGCTTTTTAAAATTTCATAAATGAAATATTCACTACAAGATACATTTAATACTAATGGCTCAGCATATTACTTGCAAAAAGGGCTCTCAGCACCATCAATAGGTAAGAAATCTAGTATAAATGAGCTAAGAAAGCGTACAATTATCATTTTTTTAATATTTTTAAATCGGCTCTACTGATTCAGTTTAATGACAAACAGACGGTGTTGAATAAATAAAATATGCTTTCAGAAAAAGTGCAATCACCGATTAGCTTTTCAAGAACACTGAGATATTTATGTAATGCAGAGCGAAAAAAAGAAGGAGTAGAACCTGGGAGAAGTTTTCATTTGATTTTTGAATGTATTCCTGTATTTTAAAGTAATTTCGATAAGTAGAATATTCAGTGAGGATATTTCTTTGAATTGGAAAATATCTTTTCAGTGTTTTATCATGGAGAATCTTTTTACTCTTTCGTTTATTTATTGCTGCTTCTAAAATCAGATAATAAAATCACTTTTATTAAAGTCTGATTTCAGAAATAATTTAAACAGAATAATACTGATTCCTTTCATATTACTGGGCAAATACGACGGAAAAAACATTTGAAACGATAGAAGAATTGAGATTCCCTCTTTATTTTTAATAGAATTTTATAAAGTTCCTCGAAATATTTCTTGTTTTAAATTCAACCATTGAAATCTCTTGTCAAAAGTAAAATGATGAAAATAAAAAAAATGATTTTAACTATAACACAATTTATTAGTTACAAATTTTCTTCAGCAAATAACAACCTTTCTCCTCTAGGGTATTAAGAATAGAATCGGAAATATTTGTAATAAATAAAAATATTCAGCCGATGAACAAAACTCCAGTTTATGACAAAATACAATATCTAGTATATTTTAACATTGTATTGACATTTTTGGGCAAAAAAAAGGTGAAGTAAAAATTAAAAATTCGCAAATAATCCTAATTTCCCTACATAGATGGTCAATGAATGATAAAGATTATTTGATATTTGGTATATTATAGCCGAATTTTGTTTAAATTATGCTGGCTTGTTAAATTATTGACCTGTTCGAAGTTTACGAAGGCTGCTGGAAATATTTTTAGTGATATTTAGTGATATATTTAGTGATATCCAATATATTTTTAGTGATTTTAGTGTTATGATTGTTACTATTTCCCTGTGAATTCAAACTCATGGATGGAAGGAGAGATTTACTGAAAATCTATGCGGAAATATCCGACCTTGGAGCCAAATTTGTTGAGAAAAATGAAGAGATTGGGAAATGCATATATTGTCTCTATGAGGATCTGAAGTCTGATGAGTTTTCGGGAGATTTTTAGGGGACTCCCTACACCAGGGATGGGCAAACTACAGCTCGCGGGCCAACTCCGGCCCGCGGATAGAATTTTAATTTGCCGGTCAGAGGCAAATTAAAAGAAATATTCATATATTATATATCCATCCCCTTTTCTACTTTGTTTAAATATTATATTTTTTCTTCCTTTTTTTTCAAAGAGTTGGTAATCTATTTACATTCTCTATTTTTGTTCTACAAAACATAAATCGAAGGAAATAGCAAACACAGGCAATTTTCAATCGGTAAAGTGTTAAAAGCGGAAGTTATTTGTTAGTTATAGCTGTAGATTGGCGCCAACAAGCGTTATCTTTTTCTTGTGGAGCAGACATATGTGAATTCAATATAGGTGAATTAGACCTCACATGTGGCAGACTGCGCATTTTAAGCTCCATCTAGCGGTTTTTTCTTTTGGCGTGAGTTCTAATATTATTGATTGCGTGTTGAAAGATTGTGGACATATAGCGTCATAGTGAATAGTGGTGAAATTATTAAAAGTATAGCGTTGCTAGTGCTTGTTTGGGATATTCGTAAAATATTTCAACCCCAAAATGGCTACTAAAAAACGTAAAGTTGATTCAGAGTGCCGCGCTTTTAATGATGAATGGACATGGAAATATTTTTTTTCCATTGTAAAAGATAAACCTCTTGATATCTTATATAACATTAAGAATATAACATGTCCCGCCATTTCACATCTAAACATAAGAATTCCAATTACGAAGCAATGTCCAAATATGAAAAAAAAAATGCAGAAAGTCTTTGTAAAAAATTATCAGGCCGGCAAAATTTTTTCAAGAAGGTAAACAGTATTCAAGACGCAGCTACACATGCAAGTTACGTTGTAGCATACAATACTGCTAAAAATAATAAAGCTCTCGGTGATGAGGAGTTCGTTAAACAATGCATGCTCCAAGTTTGTGATGTTTTATGTCCAGACAAGAAAAATATTTTTGAGACTGTAAGCTTATCTCGACGGTGAACGGTGACTTCTAGAATGGAAGCCATCGATAAAAATTTCGCATCACAATTAGAGTCAAAGATTGGCCAGTTTAAATTTTGTTCCATAGCTATGGATGAAAGCACTGATATAAACGATACTGCTCAATTAGTATTATTTATAAGAGGTGTTGATGAGAACTTTGAAATTATTGAGGAACTGGCGTGCATGCGTTCTTTAAAGGGAACTACAACGGGATATTTTTTTCGTGAATTTCAGGAAGGGCTTTTAACTTTGAAAGTGCCTATAACAAATATATGTAATATTATGACCGATGGAGCACCAAATATGACAGAAAAAAAATCTGGATTTCTTGGACACTTTAATCAAAACTATCCCGTGAACAACTATCCCGTTGTTTTTCTACATTGTGTTATACATCAAGATGCTCTGTGTAAATCTGCATTGAATAGGAAACCCGTGCTTGATACAGTCGTAAAGCTTGTAAATACTATTCGATCTCGTGGGCTTACTCACAGGCAATTTCGAGATTTTCTTCAGTCAGTGCAATCTGAATACTTTGATGTACTGTATTACATGAAAGTAAGGTGGCTTAGAGCAGGATATGTTTTCGAGCGAGTTTGGGAGCTGAAAGACGACATTGTGTCGTTCTTCGATGAGAAACAGTGTTCTGCGGAGTGCGAAATGTTATAAGATACAAAATGGCTTTCAGACTTTGCATTTTTCACAGACCTTCTTTGTCATATGAACAACTTGAATGTAAAGATGCAAGGGAAAAATCAATTTATCGACGATATTTAGTCACATCTCAAAGCTTTTAAACTAAAACTTAATATGTTTGCTGGGTAGCTAGGTAAGAACGACTTATCTCATTTCCCGAGGTTAAATTCAATACCCTCAGTAAATGAAGAGAACCTTAAGAATTATGGAGATAGCTTGAAAAAACTGTCTTTTGAGGTCGAACGCAGATTTCAAGATTTCAGTGCCATTCAAGCAGAATTGGATATTTTTACCATGCCATTCAACGTAAATTGTGAAGCAGTAAGGTCAGATTTGCAGCTTGGATTAATTGAGTTGCAATCTAACAATCATCTCAAGCAATTGTTTCTAAATATGCCAAAGTTAGAGTTTTACAAATCATTATCGAAAGTAAGTTTCCCAAATTTAATATCTCATGCCCAGAAAATCAGTGCTATGTTTGCTTCATCTTATATATGTGAACAAGTGTTTTCAACTATGAACCTTAAAAAGAATTATTTCAGAAGTAGACTGACAGATGAGCATTTAGCCTTGTTCCTTAGAATCAGTACATCTCACTTCGAACCTCAATATAAGGAACTTTTAAAAATGAAATCGCAATTTCATTCATCTCATTAATATATTAAATTGTAATACTTGTATATTGTTTTTAAAATTTTAGAAAAATTGATCTTGGCCCGCCAGACTTTATTTTTTCGATTTTTGGCCCGCGATCGAAAAAGTTTTCCCATCCCTGCCCTACACTGTTGCTAACTTCTAAATAGTCTAGAGATTCGAGGGAATTAATCTACCTATAGATCTTTCTAAAAACACTAGATGGTGAGGTATAGATGACGAGAGTCTTTTCGAATGCTGTTACTCTTATTTAATTGTAAATTTATACCTGCTTGGGTTAATGATTTAACACATTAAAGGCGGGGATCTCGACGAAAGTATGCTTGGTAAAGCGGATCAAATCGAAGTACTACGAATCCCGCCTTTAATGTGTTAAAAAGTGCTTTCCATCGTACATTTTAACTGTGTTTCTACCACTTGTGTTGCATGGAAAATAAATTTCACTCACCATCATCCACTTTTGTGTGTGAAATTCATCGTGCATCCAAAGGGAAATATTCGCAATTCTATAAAAGCCTAACGAAGTTAGTACCTGGGTAGTTATCTTTCCAAACTTCCACACAATGAAACCATAATAATATTTGAATCATAACAGATAATTTATGGTAAGCCACGCTAAAAAACAACATGAATTTTCACAAATTGTAAATTTCGTATTTTTACCGGAAGATTCTTCCAGCTATTCTGTAGGATATTTTGAACTGTTTTATGCGTTTTTGCTGATTTATATGCATTTAGTTCAATTAAAAAATTTACATTCGAAAAGTATTAAGCAAGAAGTAAAATTAGAACATTATTTTTATTTTTAGAATTAAAATAAATAAAAATGATAGAGAGAATTTTGTATTCTTTATCTTTTTCTCAGAATATAGTAGAAACTTTCGAATTGATATAGTAAAAAAAAAGGAAGAAACTTTCTTTAAATAACACGTTTTAACCCAAAGTAGAGCCATTAGAGTCTTTTTAATATCAGATCTGCAGTATAAAATAATTCATGGCATGTAAAAATCAAATTATCGTAAGGGCCATGACTGCTAAAAATCACTGCCCTCAATCACTGGCCTGACAGGAGTGAATGATCACTTTCCAATGCGTGACCATATCCTATATCTAAACGTCGCACGCTTAGGTGTATGAAAATTTAATGATTTTTTCGGTTGTGCAAGCTCTAATTTTTGTCTGTCACGTTTAATAAGTTGATTGCAGTTCTTGTGAACTTTTGTAAAGATAATTTTGCAAAGCGCTTTCAAATGGAAAAAGGCGGTGTTGGTTCAAAGTTTTAAATGAATTCTATTATCTATATAACCATTAAACTCCCGGACAGAGTAGCAAATTATCTCTAAATGACTCTGTTTGTGTTATTAGCTGTGACGTACGCTCATTTATAGGTGATTTTTCCCCTTTCATTTCATTCAGGAAATGCCATAATTTCTTTATTTCCTTTTTAAAAGCAATTTCAAGTTGTTTGTAAATGAATGTCTCTTAAAAAATATTAAAATAATGGGAGGAAAACATTATGTTCTGTGTCTTAGATTTAAATATAATAGATACAAAAAATAATTATTAATAAAAATAAGAGTTGATTAATCTAATTCAACAATCGTCTTATACGACCGGTATGAAGATTATGTTTGCTCTTTAAAACATATAAAGAAGTGCAACACCACAGAAAGCATAAAGTATGTACAGAGAAAAAAAATGATAAAAAATACGTCAGTTTACATTGCGACATGTATGTATGTAATTCCATTTATAGAGACGATTATTTTAAAAATATAAAAAATCGTATGAATAAAATTTGATTTTCTGTATTCACAACAATACTATAGTCAAATTTTACAAAATTGGTCCACTTGAAACCTGTTTTCTGTCCAATTCTTTGTATTTCTTGAACAAGATAAATAATAAAGGCAATGAGTCAGATAGAAAAGTTAGACCATAATTTCATAACAGAACTCATAAATCATTAAAGCTAATTTACGTCAACTACTAATTCCATTACAATCTAAATAGGCTGTCTCTATGCATTTGAATATGATAACACAAATGCTCAAAATTTAATATAAATTAATTTTAGTCCCTGGTTTAACACCAAAAAATAATATCCGAATTAAATATTAAACCCATGTAATTAATGGAAAAGGTAAAAAGTTACTGGTCCTATTTTTTACAAATGTTATTTACTCTAATTGTTCCCCACCACAGCATGTTAAAAAAGCAGTTATAACATTAACATTTCAGCAAAATTAATTCAAATAAGTAGAGAAAGAAAACCGTATTTAAATTCTGGGAAGCCTAAACAAGAGGATTTTATGAGTTTGCAATACAGAATAAAAATCAAATATGTGCTCGAAACATCTTAACTTTAAGCAAACAAACAGCAGGAAATATATTTATGCATTGCGTTCGTATAACAGAGTACCGTAAATGTTAAAATCGCATGAAAAGATTTCTGCAAGTTGACTTTCAATAGGTAACTGTTATGTCTTTTATAGCTTATGATAGGGAAAGGAAGTTCTATATATCTCATTAGATATTTCAAAGGCATTAGTTTTAAACAAGAGTTTGGGAAGAACACAGAATTCGGCTTAAGTAATCTCGCTTCAAAAGTTATATTTTAACAAAGGATATTGAAATATTTAAACAATAGGTTAAAAATATTTGGTAAGTAGAATTCATATTTTGAAAATATTAGATTGAAGGATTTTCCTAGAGAATTATTAAACAAAATTTACTCGGGAAGCTAGAATTCATAGATTTTAGCTAGTAAATTTGATGTAATTTAAACCTGCATATATATAAAATTTAAATTTGGGTAGTTTAGTTTAAATTCTTCAAAATATTTTACGTTAGTTTTAGTAGCTTTACATCAAATTCATCGAGTTAAACTATACATTGTAGTAAATAAGCAGTGCTCTTTCTTTCATACTATACTAACGCAAACTCCTTTTGTTAAGTAGTGGAGTATCCAATTTAAATATTCAGAAATTCGGTCTGTTAAACTACGGAAATTATTATAACTTCTCATAATTTGATCGAATTAAATTACATGTGCGCATTCTCAGTTTATTGGTCGTCCATGCTTAACAGAATATATAGTTGCAGTTATTCATTTCTTGAAATTCAAACTTATTTACATGGATAATTTTTATAATAGAAAATTTAAAAAATAGCTTAGAACTTTTAAATATACTAATTGAACTATAAAAGCAATAATGAGAATCGAAGCAGTAATTTACTATAATGACAACTTTAAAACATAATCCAAATGATTTAAAGTGATTTCACAAAAAACATTTTCATACAAGCAAAGTTCGTCGTCATGTATAATTTGGATTTAATTTTAATTTTGTAAGGTGCAATTATCCTTTTCTTTTACTTATTCATTTCAGTTGAACTATTAACCGTTTTTTGTTAAAGATTATCTTGCAAACAATTAGCTTGAATATTAATAAACTAAAAACAAGCAAACCTTGTGTGTTGTTTTAAGAATAGGCTTTGAAGCTTCTAACAGAAGCAAACTAAATTATAGAAAGAAAAATTCATTCAAATAGCGATATGTATTTGTAAAGAATAGTTTTAAATTAAATATTTTATTATTAAATTATTCAAAGCCATAACTTACTTTTAAAACATATAATGATTACGTTTATATGATAAAAATAATATATTACTAATATCCTAAAAGTGAATAAAGTATGCTTTATGAAAATATTATAAGATAGTTTTAAAAAAATGGAAAATCAAATATTAAACATTTAAATTTCAGACAAAAATAAAATGTGTAAACAATTAAAATATCTTACATAATTATATAAAAAGAAAATCTTTATTTCAACTTTAGTTTGAATTTTGAAATAATACATCAAGCCCATTGAAGAATAATACGATTAAAATTACCTAGGGATGCTTCATTATATCTAAATTTAAATCACTCCGACTTCCTTAAAAATACATTGTGCAAATTACTCTTAAATAGATATCTTAAAAACTTTGCTGCTTATGTCCAAATTTGAAATCTCATATATTATTTGCTTTATCGATACAACAAAATTTTCTTATCTATCTATTTAAAATTGAATGCAAAGACCAAGAAATTTACAATATTTATTATATTTTCATTAAGATTATGATATATTTCATTGATATTTACTGTATGTGATTCTGTATATTGCGCCAGTTATACAGCTGAATTACTCTAGCTTAATTAACATTAATATAAATAGAATTACAACGCTTAAATCGAATTTTGAATAATATGCTTTTTCTTCTGAATAATTTTTTTTTCATAACTGTCCTGTTCACAAATTCTCATGTAAGAGTTAGATTTCCTTTGACGTGTTCTTCTAAGAGCATATAAGATTTAAAAAAATCAATTTTCATTGATAAATTTCATCAATTTATAATGTAAACACTCCTCGCTTTATATCTTAAAGGGCTTAAAATAATAAATTGTAAAACGAAAAGTATTGCTTTTATGGATTAATTTAAATTCTGCTTAAGACCATGAAATATTTTTAGTAGCATCTGCAAGCATCATGCTTTTTCTTCTTTGCTAGTATTCAAGGACGAATAATAAGGCTGGAACAGAATATCATAACTATCAAAAAGTATATAAAATATTCAGTCACAAAGTCAAATTATTATCTTTGTTTCAAAAAGGCAGTGAATTACTAAATGATCCTAGTAAATTGTAAATCTTATCAAAAAAATTTGTAAATATTATCCATATTTGATTGCAATTGTAAAGCACATACGCTGTATTTTAAACCTCAAGTCATTGAAAAAGCTTTAGAGATTTTATAAGTATTAATAATTCACAGAATAAATAATTTATGTACTTAAGCTAGAATTAAAAGAAACTTTTAAAACAAAAGTTAATTCAGTATATAATTTACATTTATCAATAATTTAAGTGCATATCATGCTGTTTTGTCAACAAAGAACAATTCTAGCAGTAATATTGTTAATAATTTTTTGAAAACATAACTCAGTAATTATTTGAGTAATTTAACAGTGTGATCCTAGTAATTGAGGTAAAAAACACAATATGTTATCAAATGTTTTTTTTTATCTCCTTGTTTTTTAAACATCTTTAAAGAAAATTTCTTCTTGCATGTTGGAAAAGTTATTAAAATGCTATGCGCGATTCAATATAAAGCGCATTTTTAAATATTGAAGAAAGAAAACTATTAACTAATTAAAGAAGCAAATATTAAATAATTTATAAAACATTTTTAATTGGGGGCATTAATTGAAGTAATATTATCCTAAGCTTTTAATCCGAATTTTATTTCTTCCTGTAAAGCAGAGTTTTGACATATTTCCAAACTGTTTATCATAGAACTTTCACCAAGCAAAATTTTAAAACAGAATTAAAGCATTATAGATAATTTTCAAATAAAGCCTAGTACAAAGAAGGGGAAATGATTGCAGCTAAATCATCTTCTCAAAAGGAGTGTTAAATTAATTTATCCATGCATGCAAAACAATATCTAAAGTCGCTTCTTAAAGAATAAATCAACAGTTAAGTAGATTAGAGAAGTTTCTTAATTAAGGAGAATCGACCTTATTTCTTAGAAGGAAAGGGTTAGCTTCGAATGAGTATTTAAGCTCATAACCATGTTCTAAAACGCATGTTTTTGGAATATGAAAGCAGACCCAGAGTTCATTATGTAGCAGTTTAAGCAGTAATTTAACCTGTGATATGAGACTTCATGCTCTCTGTGGAAATTAAATGTGCTTGGAAACTATGTACAATGCTGAAATTGTGCCATCAAATCAATGATTTTTAGGGAGTCATCTGAATTTTCCTTTCAGTTCTTTTTGGTTTGAGAAATTTATATCTTTCGAAAATAAAACAAAGCCCATTGGCTCAAAAGTACATGAAAAGACATTGAGGATGTAATCAAAGAAGAACAACAAAAAAAAATTGATTGAAAAATCATGGGTCTTGAAATAATATCAAACGTAATGTGGAGATTTTTTGCAGATAAAATATAGTTATTTCAATTGTTATTGTTGTATGTTATGATTACATTAGAAGTTATAATTAATACTAACGTAAATAAGAAAGGTCTGATGCTATTTTAGAAAAATATTAAAAAAAAACATTTTTATCAGTAAGTATTTTCTAATTCTCGACATCAAATAAATCAAATAATTTAAAGTAAATATTGTCTTAGTACAATTTTCCAGATTAAATTAATTTTTTTTTCAAAATATGCATATTCATTTTTTTACTGGAA
>JAPMOQ010052241.1:380035-399138 GCA_026543055.1 Argiope trifasciata
ATATATATATATATATATATATATATATATATATTGGTCACAAGATTTTATTTATTTATCCTATTCTGAAAGGGTTTGAAAAGTCTGGGTTAAAAATTAGTCAATAACAATAAGAATTAAGATTTGTTAAAAAGCAAAAAAGACTGATATTTTTAATTATTTTTGTGGTGGAAAAGTGTCTTTGAAGACCTTCAATGTCGGAAATATTCTAATGAGATTGAAAGTAGTAGCCGTATCATATCCCTTTCTTGTTTTAAAAATGGGCTTAAAGGAATGTCGCCGAAAATATTTTCTGATGCTCATTGAATAATTTCGCAAGCGTCTTTGAGTCCTTCCTATTTGTGATGCCATTTATCACTAAAAAATGCATAGGATTTTATATGTATCTGATAAAAAGTATTGAAACATAAGTTAATAAGGGACAGAAGTTTTGAAATGAGTACAATCATAGGAATTCATCTTGTAAATTTTTGATCACTGGTACTACATAATTTGTCAAAAATGCATCCCGTCATAATTTTTCACAATTACAATATTCTTCTGTAAGTATTGTTTTGGAATTGTATATGTGAATTTCATTCTCAATTTATAACTTGAACTCGGATTTATTAAATAAACATGAAAAATTCTTATTTACTGTGAGGCTAAAATGGTTTGCAATTCAATAATGAAAAAAAAATTAATCCAAACTTAGTCGAGAACCACATTGAACAATTTCCATATTTGGTAATTTCATGCCTGTTTGGTGGTTTGTAATGAGACTAAAGTCAGATTTTATCATGCTGTACCAATCTGATGGTACTTTGAAAATTTCCTGAAAGTGATGTTTCTGTGCAGTATGGCATTCGAATGAATTTATAGGTTTTTTTAGCTTTTTTCCTTTCTTGACGTCCCCTTTAAGCGAGAAAAAAATTACCTAATTATCATTTCATTCTTAGAATGCAAATATATTTATATATATATAATGGTAAAAAAAACTTCATGAAATATGATTTAATAAACAAGAAAAATATTAATTGTATGTAATGTATGAAACGTTATGCGCATTTTTCAATATTAGTGTTGTACAATTTAACAATATGATTTAATGTCAAAATGTTTAACAAACGATATTGATATTTGATGATTTATTAGGGGTCATGAGAAAGAATATATTTTAAAGCAGAATTTCTTGAATAAAATACACTGATGGGAAGAAAAATCCCAACACCAAGAAAAAATTATTGTACAGTAATGAAATTTTAGGAATACATTTGTCTAGGTAACATATTTAATTGATTAAAGTTTCAAGATCACAGGTAGATTTGGCGAGAAGAGCCATTTCAAATGTGAAATGTTGGTACATCAGTAACCGGTGTAACCGCCAGAATTTTGAATGCAAGCATGCAAGCGTGCATGCATTGTGTCGTACAGGTGTCGGATATCAGTTTGTGGGATGGAGTTCCATGCCTGTTGCACTTGGGCGGTCAAAGCAGGGACGGTTAATGCTGGTTGTGGATGACGCTGGAGTTGTCGTCCAATGATGTCCCATATGTGCTCGATTGGAGAAAGATCTGGTGATCTAGTAGGCCAAGGCAACATGTCGACACTTTGTAGAGCATGTTGGGTTACAACAGCGGTAGGAGGACGAGCGTTATCCTGTTGGAAAACACCCCCTTGAATGCTGTTCATGAATTGCAGCACAACAGGTTGTATCACTAGACTGACGTACAAATTTGCAGTCAGGGTGCATGGGATAACCACGAGAGTGCTCCTGCTGTCATACGAAATTGCTCCCCAAACCATAACTCCAGGAGTAGGCCCTGTGTGTCTAGGCCGCAGACAGGTCACTAGCAGGCGTTCACCTGACCTCCTTCTAACCAACAAACGGCTATCACTGCGACCAAGGCAGAACCGGCTTTCATCAGAAAACACAACAGATCTCCACTCCGTCCTCCAATGAGCTCTAGCTTGACACCACTCACGTCACAAACGGCAGTGGTTTGGAGTCAGTGGAATTCACTGTACAGTGCGTCTGGCTCGGAGCTGTCCTTGAAGTAACCGATTTGTAACAGTTCGTTGTGTCACTGTGGTGCCAAGGCAGCTCGAATTTCAGCTGCAGACGCAGTACGATTAGCCACAGCCACACGCCTAATACGACGGTCTTCCCTCTCAGTAGTACCACGTGGCCCCCCGGAACCTGGTCTTCTTGAGGCAGTACCTTCTCTTGACCACTGCCGCCAATACTCATGCGCAGTGGATACATTCGTGCCAAGTCTTTCAGCAATATCGCGGAAAGAAAACCCACCTTCTCGCAGCCCTACAACACGACCTCGTTCAAACTCAGTGAGCTGTTAATAATGTCTTCTTCGTCTTCTCAGAGGCATCCTTGACTAACATTAACCCACTACGTCAAATCTCAACTGTAAATAACGATCACGAACCTTACAGCGCTTATTTAAAGCAAACCTCATTTGCATGTTCATAGTGTCGCTACTAGCGCCACACTTACGCGCGTATCTCGAAATTTGAATCGACGTCATCTTTCAGATGTATGAACACGCCTACCAAATTTCGTTTATCTAACCCAGCTCCTTCCTAGTGTTGGGATTTTTTTTTCCATCAGTGTAGATACGTAAGAGCTAGAATACGAATTTCTGGTACTTCTTCCGACAACTGTTAAATAAACCAAATTCTTCAACAGGCAGACAGTTTAGGGCGTGTAAAAGAAAACAGCATTTAAGAATGGAAAGTCCCGGATTATTGACAATTGTTGGATAATTCATACATTTAACCACAAAAGGAAGAGTAAAGAAAAATAAACCTTTATTTAGGTAAAAATGGCTTGTATTAGTTGAATCTAAAATAATAATTTGCGAATTGTAAAATAACTATTTCTTCAATGAACAATCATAATTGTCCATGTAAAGTAACACTAAGGTTGTGGTGAATCCAAAAGAACAGATCGATTGTAAAATAATCCAACATCTTTTACAATAATCCATCTGGTCTCTCTAAAAGAATATTCCTCTAGAAAATATTTACAAAATTCCCTATATTTAAAGAATCTGACATAGTTTGACTACGAACTTCTTGAAAAAAAATGTTGAATAAATCTGACTTTTACCTGATTCTGGTTGCTTTACTATGGCATAACTTTCCTTTATTGTGACATATTTTTCCTTTATTGTGGCATAACTTTCCTTTATTGGGGCATATACTTTCTGGTGGCTGGGATTCCGAAATTTGAAGTTCGGATATCAATTTAGAAGCTTTCATCATTATTTAACAATGATTAATCATTAGAAGGTTTTTAATAAACCCCTTTGAGTTTCAGACTATCACATTAATCTGACACACCAATCTGGATTATTATATTGTAATGATCTTTGAAAGTAAAGAAAGTAGATTACTTTTTAACTAAATTTAAGAAAGTAAGTTAGGAGATATAGAATCTAAAAATAAAATGCACTTACCTGAATTACGTGCAATTGATTTATACCAAAAACAAAACAATTCAAATTGTCTTTCTAAATGAAGACAAAATAAGCCTATCTGTATTGATTAGACTGGCTTTCATCGAAAAGAATTAAATTAATATATTTTTTTCTGAGTATTCTAAGTCTTAAAAAAGTAATTCCTCAATTAAATGGAAGAGAATTGTTGAGATATAAGGAGTGAGTTGAATGAATTAACTTTCCCATTTTCCAAAGACGTAAAACAACAAAAAAATCACGAATACAAAAAGAACTTTAGAATTTCGAATGCATCACCAGTAACGTTTATTCGTATATATATAATACTTTTCTCGTTTTAGTGTAATTAGGTGAAATGAATTAAACATCTGATAAAGATAGTGGTTAAAACATTATTTTTTTAAATTCCAAATTTAAAAACTGTGTTTTTTAACCGCCTTGAAGTTTTAATAGAAAGTAATTTTTTATTTTTAATGTAAAAGTAATTTTTTTTATTTTTAATGTACGTGGCTTTATTAATTGTATTACCTGCTATTTAAGTCTGACATTTAATTTCTGTCTTTGAATTTTTTAAAATTAAATGCGAACTTGTTTAGAATAAATAGGCTACTTAGTGTTTACTTCTACTAATTCTATAGAATATTGCTACTCTCGATATGACGAATGCTACAATAAAATGAACTTGAATTAAGAAGTCTATTGTGCGTAGACTAAGAGTTTTTAAATTATGTTAAAAAACTTGATTGAATCTAAATTATTTCAGCTTGCATAGGATTTTGAGTTATAAAAAAATAAATAAATTTATATTGATTTGTTTTAGGTTCAAACAAAGTATATGCATAGATAAAACAGAAAAATGTAGGTTATTAATTTAATATTACAGAAAGTAAGTTTTATACAGGTTAAATGCTGAAAGGAAAATTATCTTAAAATGAAAAGGAACGCTTCATTTATTTAAAAAAAGAGTTGCATTGTATATATTGTCATTTATTCTGTGAAGAAAAGTTAAGGCATTTGTGATTAATTAATAAGATTCTTTGTTACAGAATAAGATAATACTTTAATATATTAAAGCATTTTATGTCCCTTCATTTTTAAAAATATAAAATGACGCCTATTATAACTGAAGTAACATTACAAACCCCATACCTAACAAAGTTTCCCTTAACTTTTATATTTTTTGCATCTCTTTTTCCTCCCCCTTAAAAACTACAACGGAATAAAACATGCAAAACTTTCATGAATTTATCCATAAGTAAATTAGGATATTCTTGTTTTTCCTCTTCGAAATTTCTAGAAAATGCAGCCACTGAAATAGAATTTTTAGAAGTGAAATTCTTAAATGTGATAGTAAAAAAGCAGAGTAAAAGCAATTCAAGAACAATTGAAAGAAAATGCCTAGGACCATTTGGTTGGACATGGATAACAGACTTCCTCTGCTTTGACCAATACAGCCGTAAATGCAAATACAGAATCTTTTGAGTAACATGGTGTTGAATTTTGCAATAATTGTTTCTCAGAGCATGACGGCATATTCTCTCTAATCATTACATTTCTGAAGGAAGAGGATTACGTAACTACATAAGTCTTTGATTTCTATATGATGAGATTATACGATAACAAATCTTTCTAAATGCCGTCTATAAAAATATGCATTTTCTTTATTCGAAAATTTGAGAAACATTAAAAAAAGATTTAAAGATTAATGATAAAATGAATGATTTACTAGTCAAGTAACTTACTAGCATCTGGCAATAACTGCTAAATGATATGTGATCGAAATGAAATTTTGAATGCGATTTAATTAGAAATCTCGAATTAAAGAATAACTGTATAAAATAAAATGACATCCGCTGCTTTTACGGATAGACAATTTTGATTGGAGTAGGGCTATATTGAAAAGAAAAAGGTAAAAAAATGAAAAAAAGTAGTTTACTTACGAAAAAACTCCTAAAATCAATAATACAAACCTTTCTCATGAGAGACGGTTGCCAACAAATTTAGAACGTTCTTGAAAATATCTAGACACTTCAAATGAAAACACTCGGGAATTTTAAATTCTGTATTTTCTATCGCTTCTCTGATAAATACTTGCAAAGTATTCTAATGCAAAATATTTATGATCTTAATCCATAATTCAAATAATTTATACTCCAAATATGCTAATTTTGCAAGAAATTGGAGTTCGAAAAATAATGGTGTAGGTAATAATAATTTATTCTTCCTAACTAACAATGCAATTAGTAGTTAATATATGGCATAAAGTTAGGCATAATTATTTCAAAATGCATATAATATCGGAAGCAATTCCTATGAGAGGTAAAATGACTTGAATATCATTAGTTTATAAACATATAATTTCAGTAGTTTCTTGAATTGTAGAATAATGCCGTTTTGATTGATACGTTTATAGCTTATTTTTCAAATTTACTTTCTTACCATAAGATTTTTATTGGTGTTTATAACATTTGACCAAATTTTAATAATTATGAACATGAAGATCATTGCAAATAATTTCCATTATCTGGAAGAAAATATTTTCGGGGTCGTTTGGGTTCTTATTTGGATGTTTTGAGTGAAATAGATTTGGATTCCATTTGCAGTTTTCTAATACGTATAAAAAAATCCGGCCGAATGATAAAGGTAGCCATAAAATCACATCACCTATCGCTTTTTCAGGGCGCAAGGCTTTAAGCTAGCTTGACAAATAAGAGTATTAATTTGTTTATTCATCGCTCCGTAAAATGTTTCTACAAGAGACGTAAAACATCATTTCAGAAATGTTTCCTCAAGCGACGTTAAGCATCAGTCCAGAAATGTTTCACCAAGAGACTTAAAACATCATTCCAGTAAGGGATTATGTTTCAAACAAGTACAAAAAATCTGAATTCGCGTCCTGAAATAGGTGTGTAAACGTGATTTTTTAAAGATGAAAAAGGAAATTCACCTGAATGGGTTTATTTACAGAGGAATACCACATATCCAATACTCAGCGATACCATGCGGCTACTGACTGCTGGCTTCAACAACTGTGGTTGCGACATTTTCGAAGCTAGAAAGTATTTACTTCCGTCCTCTACCTAGAATAGTAAGTTGTCCAATTGTTTCAAATTCCTGTATTATCTTGCTTAGGGCATACGTACACACTAAATCTCGTCGTATCCGCTCATACAATTTTTTATACATCAGCAGCCAAATTCTGCACGTTCTGGTTACCTGAACTTAGTCTACCAGAATCTGGTAGAACAATTTTACGAGTAGCCCTTTTCTTTCAACGTAGGCATGGTGTTCAGAGAAGCAGCTAATATTCATGATAATACGCAATTTTTAATCCAAATAATAATAATAATATGTATGCAATTTAACATAAAGGTGTGTCACTTTTTAATAGCTGTAGATAAAAGATATTTGGGATATAGTATCATATATTGGTGAATATTAGTACTAACACATATTATTTATTAAATAGCAATCTCATCATTTCAATTACCTGCAATTTATTTTTTTCCATTTGAATTAATAGAACGCATTCTATAGTCATCTGAAGTAAGAAGCCTGAATCTGAAGTATTTCTGCTAATCCTGTATTTCATTCATAATATTAGCATTAAAGAATTATCAAAATAATATCTTTTATTCTTTATTTTTATTATATATTAAGTTAGGCTGCTAACATTTTTACTATTTTGTAGCCCTCTCCCAAAAAGTTTTGTCATCACTTATCTTTAAAACACCTAAGGAATTTTATTTCTAAATCTAGCTTTTATTCTTAACAAGCAGGTACCCGGCGCGTTGCTGCCTCAGAAGAAACAATCTTTGGAAACACCATTTGGAATTTTAAATAGTTATCTTGTTTAATTAAGAATGATACTTATTTTCATATCGAAAATGAATACATTCATTGAAATTGGATACGTAAAATGAAGCATAAATAGTATTTATTCTATTTTTATTATTATATTCTACAAACAAATATTCATTTTTATGCATGATATTTGTGTATTCTTTTAGAATTGTAAAGCTTGGTGTACTTCCAGAATGGTATGAAAGAAACTATTTATTGTATCTCGTGGTTAGTTTAATATTGGTTCAGTATTATCAAGTTTATTGATAAAAAATGTGATTCAAATATTTTCGTTTAAAATTGATTAAACATAAAAAATATAATTATACCACAAAATGTTTAATATAGTTTGAAATATAATTTTTTGAAAACTAAGATGATGTAAAATTATTTGCATTTTAATAGTTTCGAAAGTTACAGCAAAAGGCTAAACTTTTATTAAATGTTTAGTTGAAGTTTCAAACCTATAGGATTGGTTCCCTTGAAACTTTCTCGCACTTTCTCTAACTAAACTATTACCTCAGAGACTTACATTGCATTTACTTACAATAGCTCCGAAATATTAACGTCTAGCTAGAATTCAGCATCAGTACTAAATCTGTTGTGTCTCCTTGGCAATTTATTTTGTGGTTACTCCATAGTTAATAGATGTGGTAAATATATCTGAAAACAATTTTTATACTTTAGGTCAGTGTTTCTCAACCTTTTAGTATTCACGGCCCAGTTTTCAATCATAATTTTCATCGCGCCCCCCCTCCCCACCGCATACAATAAAATGTATTCAATAATAATGTATTTTACGTATTTTGGAGCTAAATCTACACTACAACCTTAATTTTAAACTTTAACAATTACCAAGAATATGGAAATTTATTGACATTTTGCAACACCGATCCTCAGCATTGAGAAAACAAGAATCCTATGCCTTTTTATTGCTCTTGCTTCCCGCCATGTCGGGCATTCTCACGGTTTCGCGAGAAGTTTCGATTTGTCTGGAATTTGTCTGGTCAGCTTAAAAGTCAAGTTAGGAGCGTGCGTAGATGTGAACAAACGTTTTCTCAAAAGGAGAAGGAGAAAGTTCTATGACGCCAATTTCAATTCCAGACAATCTCATTTGAGTCGATCCTTCTATCATTATCTTAAATCGCCACAGTGCGTCTGGTCACATTGCATGATCCACAGAGAGGCTTTGGCTTCCAAAGAAATGAGACCTGGTTTGAATATTGTGTTAACTACGGTTACCGTAGTAAATTATATAAAAATGAGACCCCTGAAATCAAGAATCTTTTCCGCACTTCGTAAAGACATGGGTAAAGTACATTCAGCGTTACTATTTTATTGCGAGGCAAGATGGTTATCACGAGGGAAACATTTGCAACTTGTTTATGAATTAAGAGAAGAAATCGGCGTTTTCATAGAAGAGAAAAACAGACCGGAAGCTGAGAATTTTCGCGATAGTTTATTTGCGATGAAATTGAGCTACATGGTCGACATATTCGAGAAATTAAATAACTTGAATCTTCAACTGCAAGGAGCAAACACATATATTGGATACGTGATAAAGTTAATGCTTTTTGTAGAAAATTGGAATTGTTGAGCAGAAATTTAAAGCAAGAAAACTTAACAATGTTTGCAAATTTGAATGATTGTATTAAAACTTATAAGGCTGAAGAACAACATGTAAAAGTTGTTTTTGTAACCATCGAAAATCATTTAGCAATGCTAGCAAAGAATTTTAAAAAGTACTTTCTTGCTGACGACAAACTGATATCAAAATACAAGTGGGTGAGGGATCTATTTCAAAATACCCCCGAAGGATTCTCAATTGAAGAGGAAGAAACTTTCATAGACTTCACGGCAAGCGGCGAAACCAAAAGACAATTTAGTAATAAATCACTCTTTGAATTTTGGGCAAGAGTGGATGATAAGTTTTCTACACTAAAAACAAGGGCATTTCGCATTCTACTACCATTTTCAGCATCTTACCTTTGTGAAACTGGATTTTCTGAGGTGACTTCTTTGAAGACAAAATATAGATCTCAGCTAAATATAGAAAAATAACTGAGAGCATCTATTTCTAATATTAAACCCTCCTTCGAAAAACTTTGCTCTGCAAGACAGGCTCAAGGAAGTCACTAATAATTATTAATTTTTTAAATTTAGTAAGTTGTTTTAATTTAATAAGTTAATTATTAAATATGTCGAAATGTATTTTGTTTTGTATGTTTGTGTTTGTCCTTTCCTTTCAGTCACTTAATCAATTTTTTAAAAAAGATTTTCTCTTGGATATGCTCGCGCCCCCTCCGTAGTGTGCTCACGACCCCCTAGGGGAGCGTGCCCCACAGGTTGAGAATCACTGCTTTAGGTGATTGCATTATGCCTATAATCTGCGCGTAAGTGCAAAAAATATGTTTTCGAAATTATATGCTTATTGGATGAGCGGTAGGGCTGCACATAAGAGACTTACAGACAAATATTTATTTTTATTTATATAGATTTGTGGTCAATTAATCAGTCACAAAATTTTATATATTTTCTTAATTTTTTGTTCGGTTTAAAGTTCAGTTTTCTTCAAAAAAATATTAATATGCACAATAACTGGAAACTATTCATCGTGTTGTAAAATAATGTTATTAAAAAAGGGCGCCTTTCCGACTTTTTTACTCTAAACTGCCACAGAAAACTCTCTTTTCAGATCACCTTATGCTTATTTATATCATTCTTTTATTCATCCGAGCTTGCATGCATTTTCCACTTTGAAAAATGAACAAACAAGACAATATACTTTGCACAATATTCTAAATTCAACTATAAATAATTCTTCTCGTATAGTTCAAACGAAAATTGTATGTTCCTGAAATCTAGTATATTGCGTGATTTAAGCAATATGTTTTCTAAATATCCAAGAATCGGCATCAACATTTCATCGATAAATCTATCTCTATAAATATGTGGATGATTTGCTTAAAGCTATGTTTCATTGAATTAGATTTAAAGAATTAAGGATAACTACACAAATTCGATTCACTTTCCTTTCTACATCAAAAAGTTTGAAGAAAAAATATTTGTGCAAGTGATTGCTTTATGTATACACAAAATGAAACTTACCTTCCTGGAGTTTTCCTTGCACACATATATCATCTATGACGTGTCTTGAGTCTGAGACCACTGATTTAAATATTCTCTTCTGTGGGGCCGTAAAACACCGAAAACTATGATCTTCTATACATCTCACGCCCTGCTGCAGCTTTCTGAAAGTCAGAAATAATAGTCATGTCATAAATTAATTGGAAATTTTCACAAAAGTGAAGATTTAGTAGACAGTACTAAATACATAGAGATAAACGTTATTTGGAACTTGAAAACTAAGGTTATATCCTCAATTCACGTGAATAAAAACATTTTTTTTGACAATCCTATTCCTTGCTGTAATTCAGTGATAAAAGTTAATCATGGCTGAATTCTTTTTTAATTTTCTTATTCTTTTTTAATTTTAAGTTTCTTTAATTTTTCTTAAATTTATATTTTAATAATATGTTGTAAAGGGGTTTAATTTTACAGTGTAATTAATAGAAATAATTAATTTTAAATAATGCTTGTATGAGTGTCTTATAAATTATGCGTTTATTTTTTGGAAGTGAGTTTATATTAATGGAAATAAACTGCGAACATATGCTAAAATGGAAATTTTCGGCTTGTTACGTATTGTTAGATATTTCATTTGGAATAGATAGCAATCTATGTCTTATAGTTTAGTCTTAAGCATAATAACAGTTATATGAAACGTAATGCACAAAAATAAGCAGAAATGAATAGAAATGCCACTCGACACAGTAGTATAACACAAAAATGTAGAATACGCAGCCAATATCGGTTGGAAGTTGTAGAAATTCTTTAAATCTGGAAAGCACCTGAGCACGGTCCATTTACACAATGATCCAAAATTCTTAACATTCTGATGAACTTACAAAGCTTCTACATTTTTTGAACTTCCATTGATATTTTTTGCATAGTAAGGTATTCTAGAGATGAGACATGGTCTTTAAACCATAAAAAAATATTTCGTGCTTTGTTTCGTAGGATCATACTTTCTGAAATGGCACTTTGATGCTCTAGAGTAAATATGAAGATGCAGAAAAGACATGCCACTGACAAGTGGAACCTCAAAGGATATTTATATTTGGGCAATACGAAACGTCTAATTTTATTGCTGCTCAGAATTTTGAACATTTATATGGATTGGTGTAATTTCTGATTCTCATTGGTGTTTGTAACATTAATGGATATTCTAACGGCAGAATATACAAGTCACCCACATTATTAGTAATCTTTTACATGCTGTCCATGTACAAACGAAGCTTCAATCGACTAGCCATAAAATTGAAATACTGGGCTGGCGAACAATCGTTTTTAGATCATTAATTTGACTTTTATGCCCTCGCATTTCTCTGTGATTCTGTTTTTGTGCTTCCATTGTACACTGCATCTTAATCACCTTATGTAATAATTTAACAACTTTATGAAATCAGTGCATAACTTTGTCAACAACTGGGATGTTTTTCTTTTTTCAAATTTTATTACCATTTACCCACTTAGAGACATTAATGCACGATCAATATCTATGCTTCTGGACGCTTTATGCTCCCGGATGAGTAATAAATGCAAACTGGAAGTCAAACTTATGAAATATTATATCAAATTTTTATAAGTTTAAGAATGTAAATAAACAAAAGACCAAATCATTTCTAATTTATGGATATTTTCAATGATGAAAAAATGTCTTATTAGAAATCCATATAACAATATTAAGGAAAATGGTAGAATTGTGATTCGTTCTCTTATACGTAAAAAGATGTGAAAAATTGTGTTTACATTCAAAATACGATTGATTAAAGGGAAATTTTCGCAATGTAATCTTTAATGAAAATTCTAAGATAAATTAAAATTTTTAAAATCAGAAATTCTATTAAACTCTCTTAGTTTCAGAATTATCGTATCAGAGGTCATATATGTTTCCAGAACATGTATCTAATTTGAAGAAAGATTTGTCTGGCCTTAGACAAATGAAATTATAATTTAATCAGTTACAAGAATATATAAAAAGCACAATAACTAGGCGTCATAGTATTGACTAGTGTTTTCTTATCTTAATATCATATACAGAATGCTGGCGAACGACGATTTTAAGCATTAATGCACTACACTTGTGTTCTGTAAAGTTAATTTTCCAAGAAAAAATGTATTAATCCTGGTTCGAACTGGCGTGATGTTAAGCAATTAAAACTGATCGAAATAATTTTTGGAATTGAAAGGAGAGATAAAGCAAACATTAATTAAAAGAATTATTATTACTTTTTAATCAGTGGCTGAAATTTAAAATGATTATTTGAAAACGGGTAATATTTCTTTTCGAAATAACTACTGTAATTCTTCATGCGTTTCTTGGTAAAGAGAGCGGCTTTCAATTCTTCTCTTAAATAGGCTTCTCTTTCCTTCATTTGAGGTAATAATCATTGCACAATCAGATAATTTCTGGGTCAGAAAGTTAAAGAAGAAATGAATTTAAATTTTAGTAACTTAAAGACATTCAATGTCGGATGGAAAAAGAAGACATTCTGATTTTTCAATCGTCCCTATTCTTGATTTTTTTGTGAATTTTTTATGCTTTCAATCTCAAAATCCTTTATCACTAATCGTTTTTCAAATTTTTACAATTCTTTTGTCCTCAGTTTCAATATGGTGATGCTGCAAGTAATATCCATTACAAAAACTTCATATGAAAGAAGAATATAGAATATTCGTTCATGCGAAGCATTTGAAGTTTCTTCATATTAAAGCGATCCATGTCCTGGGCAAATTAAATGAAAGCAATTTAATTAGTAAGTATGTGCAAAATCCCTCTTTGTAAATCTATGCAAGATTTAAGTTTACTCTGTAGTTTTTTTACAAGTTGCATGCTTTAGCGTTGAAAAGAATTAGATTGTAAGCTTACTGTAATGAATAACTAAGTAATTTTTCGTTAAATACCGTAAATATATTTTTTAAATAGTTATGGTACTATTACAGTTCATTCCTGAAAGAATATCATTAGAAATGTCATTAATATATGATGATTTTAAAGTTTTATTTGGCTATTCATAAAATTATCCTTAATATGGAATGTGGTTCGTTTTATTAGCTTGCAAATTGGAATATTTGTAAAATAAATATTTAAGAAAAAAATTATATTATTTCAATTTCCTTAAGAAGGAGCTTTAGAGAGGTTAAATATTAAAATGCGCAAAATTTACTATTCATCACATGCATATTTTGCACTCATAAAGATGCAAAATTTATTATATTTTCTCAAACAATTTATCCATAATATTTTTCACACGTGGCTTTTTTTCATGTGTTCATTTTTCTAAAACTTTATAAATTGTATTTGAAACATAAATAAACAATGGAAGAAATAAAGAAGCTTTAGAAAAGAAATTGAGTGTATTCTTTTACTTAATGAAAAAAAATCGAACAATGTCTAATATAAAATTTTGGTTTTTGCATAGAATAAAAATGTTATTGTATCGTTTGATTATTTAAAACGTATTTCTATCCTTTGAATATTTTGAGAATGCAGGCTAATTTTCTACTGTGATTAATATTATAATTTTTAAAATGGCATTTTTTAAAAACTTTTACCTTAATATATAAGTCCCTCGCTAAATTATTTAAATATACTATCACACCAAAATATTTCTGATATTTAAAAGCGATAAAACTTTGAACTTTTTTAAAGTAAAACAAATGATTCATTCGATTTATATTTTAAGATCTGGTTATCAAACAATTCGATTTTTAAGAAAATCAAATCTTATTATTTCAGAGTGCGATCCAAGCTTATTGCATAAACATTTTACTGTATAAAACTTATTTATTGCTTCAGTTTTCGGAATTCAAATCTAAATGATGTTCGAAATATTTTATAGCTTTTAAGAGAAATTCACAAACAAACAAAAATTGAGAAAAAGTTTTATAGATAAGAGTTAACAGAATATTCTAGTATAGAAAAATCTAATTTCTTATAGAAAATACAGAAATATCTAATAATCTTTATTTCACCATTTGCTTATTAATCAAATAAAAACTTTCGCATTATCCTTTTTATTATTTATACATACTGTCATTATAAAAATAATTATGGTATTACTTATACTATCATTATTTTTTTTGGCTTTGTATAAGCAAACAAGTTTTGTTTATCCCACAAATATAAACCAATAAATGCAATATTTATATTAATTAACTTATTCTTCTCCTACAAAATTATCAGATCAATTCCTTTTTAGAGTACGGAGCACAGTAAAACTTTCAACTTTTCCCAATACATTTAGAATAAAAGAGATAAATTCATACCGTTTATATTTTACAAGTCGGTAACCAAACGACTTGACGTGTTATCAAAGACAATGAGTCCCGAATACAATCTGAACTTGTTTCGTGAGTTGGCTCAGTTCCCAGAACACGATCAGAACCTCAGACACACTTTGATGAGCGCAACTCGTGCGAATGCGAAATATCGATTTTCGAAACTGAGAGCAACTTTTTAAAAGAGATATTTTCTTTATGTTTTATTCAGAGTATTGGGAGAGGGGAAGTAAAATCCAGTGTTACGACCATGAAATAAATACCTGCTTACTTGCAGTACATAAGCAAACAGCTTTGGTTTGTAGAGGGAGGAATTACAAGAGAAATTAATTCCAAGCTTTTCCACACCTTGTACAAATTGTCGCTGACGCTCAGCATATATTTTGAAGTATTCTTAAACTTACATTTGAAAGATGCTCCGTCATCCGTGTATAATTATTAAATAATTCAAACAGATGTCTACCTTTGAAATTATAGCTTAGATGTGATTAAGATTAGATAAGACGAGGTTATTATAAAGATTCTCTAAAAACCATTAATAAATTATATTTATTACTGATTATATTGAAAATTAACCAGGCGTTTTCCGGGATTAAAAACTTTTCGTGTATGATAATTTTAGAGACAAAACTACTCTTATATTTATATTATAAATTCCTGAATAATTTCCGTTTAAATGTTTTTTAAATTGTAATTAAGAATTATTTATAAATTTATGTTTTTTAAAAATAACAAAAATGTCAAAAAAAAAAAATCGAGTAGTGCAGTTCTAAGTTTTATCGCTGCCTAGCAACGGAGAAATTAAATTTCTTACTTTAAAATCGTACGCAGTTATTGATTGATTTATTACATTTTCAAATATTAATACACATTGAAGAAATTGTAAAGCAGTGAATTTAGCATTATTGAAAAGGCTTCCTCATTTTTCTTTGGTTCTCTGCTGCGATATCTAGGCATAGTCCCTAACAGCCTAAAGCAATTTCTGTTATCAGGGGTCTGCTTCATTTGCTAGCAAAAACTTTACTTTTCCAGCATTTGCTTGATTTATTTATGCATTTAAATATCTTTAAAAATTCGACTTTACTACTGTTTACTTAAAGCTAAGAAAGACAGCGCCGAAAGATATATGAAGTTTTAACATTATCTGCCAAGGTTTATATTTCCTTATATGAAAATCGCCAGAGTTAAATTTTATAAATATAATACCAATAGTTGAAAGATAAATCGTCCTCAAATGCAACTGATATTGTTGAAAAGCTACAATTTTACATTTTTCGGTGGTGTAAAAATATTTATTCTTTAATAATTTCCTTTGAGAGTATTGTGGGAAAGTACAAATTTTAAGTTAATGTCTAATTAGTTTAATATATTATGAATTTTTAGACTTTGAAAAGTTGACAATATTCTTTCTCTTTTCCTAAATTCCAAGTGTTCAATATTTGGTTAAATTTGACCTAGTTATTTGGAAGAAGATGAGAAATAGGCCCACAATGTCTCTTATTTATAATAATAATGTTTCTGATAATAGACAGCTTTGTTCAATGAAATCTGTATATTTTTTGTTATTTTACATCACTTTCTCAAAGTATTGCATAAGCCGTCAAACAGGGATAAAAGCTAGTGGCAAAAAGATTTTCTTAAAATTTCTTCGATTTTTATGCAATATGTTAAAAATTTTGGCATTGAAAACAATCTTTAATTATATATTTAATTCCAATCCTTTTACTGAATCATACAAATTTAAGGCTTTGAAAGTTTTTTTACACAGTATAATTTCGTATTTACCCTTTTTTAAGGAGCCAGAAGAATAATGTATTAAACCGGGAAATCTCTGGAAGACGCTTAAATTAATTATAAGTTAATCCGAGGAACTGAATAAACAATGCCGGAAAAATTTTATATACGGAATCATAATATAATTCTTTGTTGATCGAAGTCAAATGCTTCCCTGTTCTTAGTCATAACAATCTTCAAGATTTTAATTCAAAATTAAATGAAAATATATAAACATCGAAAATTCATCAAATGGATTCTGTTTCAGTTACCGCTTTAATCTTAGGTTCCATTGCATTTTGTTTTGGAAATTATTTTTGTTCCTTACATATAAATTACGAATTACAAATTTTATTTGTTTATCAGACTTAATGAGCTTCGATTTTCAGAGAAATGCAACCTAATTCCCAAGGTGAATTTTTTTTAGTCCATATAAATACAATAAATGAATGCTAAGTATTTAAAAAACTTTCAATAAGGGAATTGCTGAGAAATAAACGACCATAGATGTAAACTGAAATTAACGGATTACTAAAATTCACATATGATTAGAAGATAAATAACTGAGTTACGTTGTTTTGTACAAACAGCAGCAAAATCACATTTGGAAACTAAATATGTTTTCTGCTGGTTTATAGAAAAAGAATTCTAACTTCCTTCCTTCATTCCCTCATTCATAACCTTCAATAACCAGTACCCCTTGGTATTTCACTAGTCACCTAAGAGGAAGTTAACCTTTATTAAGGTAAAATACACCTGATGATAAAAAGTGGATTATTTAGGTTGATACTATAACATACGAACTATGCATTTGAGTGCAAGTCATAAACTTTTGTTGTTTTTTTTACTACTTTTTTTTAAAAATTAAATTGCCCTATCCGTGAAAGTATTTCACAAGGAAAAGAAAAACATGCATCGTTTTTAACTTACTCATTTCTTACTGTCTGCAGCAGACTCAAATATTAAAGGATGAATAGGAGCATTTCCTCCTCCTTCATCTATGTTTAATTTATTTTTGGGTCAATTTTTATCCTAATTATTTTTTTGAAGGTTATTAATTAAGTGACATCAAAAATTACTTTCTTCCGCAACGTTTAATTTTATTTTTTGTTATAAATGAGCTGTTTTGTTCTTTAAGCATATCAATCAGTTTTGCTTGAAAGTGCAGCAGAAGCTCTCCGTGAGAAAATTATCTTATGGATGTCAGGTAATCAATAATTGCTGACCTTAATTGAGCTAAAGGTATTGTTTTTATGATTAAATCAGAGGCATATCCTTTTTAAAGGGACTTAAAAATGCCCTAGAAAGGTAACGCTTGTCTTCAATTATTCCGGTATTTTAATTTCCTTGATCTATCGTATCTCAAAGAGAATGCTGCAGAATTTTGCTTTTAACCGAGTTAAATTTAGCTTAGATAATAAAAAAGATAACTAAGAATAAAGGTAGTAAATGTTAATACATTCTTGTTTTTTAAAAAAATGTTGTCTGAAACATGGTGATATACAGTTAAGCTATAACAAAAGTACAAGTATCTTAAAACTATGGATGGGGCTGGATTGTAGATATGCTTAAAAGCTATTTCGAGAGTAAATGGCCGAATCCAAGTTTAGACTATTCCATCATTTATATCATCCTAATAAATTATCGTGTGAATTTAGATAATGGCAGTTTAGCGCACAGAAACTACCATCATCTTTTAGTCATAATTTAGTACTTCAATGTTTGTCTTCGATTGTATATTTCAATGTTTCAAGCGGCTTAGTTAAAATAATATATCAAACTGAATTTAATGAGATTACACCTAGATAGGAACAGTGTAAGCAAGTTCGCTCAGGCAACTTTCATATCATTTGATATTTTTAATATTTTTTCTTTTCAGATTGATAATTAACATTATGAAGTTACGCTATTGATTGCATTATATAGGCAAAAAGCAATAATTTCAGAGTACAGATACTTTTAACAGAGTACAGATAATATTTACTGTCGGTATTTTGAAGATTAATGGGATAACACAAACACGCATGTAAATATAATGTGCAAGAGAAATACTGTTGTCCGAAATCTACTATGATACTGTGAAAGAGGTGAAAAAGAATTTAAAAAAATTAATCTTCAAGTAGAATTCTCCTCGGTAAATATCTGAGAACACAGTGGAAAACTGAATTTGATTTAAGTGTTGAAGTTGCAATTTTTTAATACAGCATATTATACAAGTTTCAAAATATATATGTTTATATGTGTGTGTATAATGAATTAAAAATGGATTTTTTCTTTAGATATTATTTTGCGTTAGTCAGAGTCATTATGAATGAATAGAAACTGGATGCTCACTTTACAAATGAGAATTTCCAAAGCTAAAAAAGGAGGAAAGATGAAGTTGGTAACTTTTAACTACTCAGAAGGAAGACTTTTTTTAACTTCTGAAGAGAAGCTGTAACTAAAATTAAAGAAGTGTTTGTGTACAATTTAAGTTTTCATAAATTACAGTTATTAAACACGGAGAAGCTTGAATAGTCTGCGTAACTCAGAAGTTAAAGTGCTTTTCAGCTTTAAATTTATATGTTTAGAAACTGAGTGTTTGAAAAAGCTAAAATTTTTAATTATATATATATATATATATATATA
>JAPMOQ010052241.1:399238-415916 GCA_026543055.1 Argiope trifasciata
ATATATATATATATATATATATATATATATATATATATAAGAGATTTATATTTTAAGAGAGTACCCATGAACTAACTTTATTAATATTAACTTAATTAAAATATTTATTGTAGTGTGCAAAGTTTTACTCAAATGGTTGAAGCGTTTACATCCTGAACGGACAAGTCCTTCTAGTTCTATCCCATTGAGCAGTCAATTTTCGTCTTCATATGACGACTGAAAGCAGTGGGTGGCAATAAATCAATCCCAACACAAACCTTTGAATATTGGAACGTAAGACGATAATAACCATATATTCTATTTGATAAGATATAGATTATTCTGAACTGCGTGTCAAAATTTCATTCATCCTTGAAGATGCTGAACTCCGTTCCGTCTCTCTCATCAATTTCAGTCTTCAGATAGGATTCAGAGAAGATGCCAAAGCAAAGTGAATAACTTTGAACCAAGTGGTGGAGCAGTACAACTCCCATCGGGTTATGGAGTTCCGAAACTCACAGGCGAAATGAACCGTGAGTCGGGAATTGCCTAGGGAACGGGATTTTGGGCTTAATTCACGATGACTTTGCATTCTTCGTCTAAACCCCAGCGTCTTCTTGTCGTTTCGGAACTCTATTTCTGAATCAGTTTGGAATGCGTTTTGAACAGCCACTCGTGGATAAAAGGAGGATCTGATATCTCCACGGATTCTATTTATTTTATCGTTTGATCGTTTCTCAGTAAAATGAATGTAATTGATTTCGGAGTTGCTCGTTCAATCGCCGCACTCTTGGGTTTTACGGAAAGAGTGCGATTAATCAACAGATTAGAGGTGAATTTGAGCTGTCAAAAAGGCGAAGAAGGAGATTTCAATGTTACATTGTTCAACTGAATTAAAGAATTTCTTCAGTCTCGAAATGAACTAGAAGTTACTTTCCAAGGCCAATCATTCTTTATATAATATCTCTTAGCTATTTTGATAAATAATGATTAAGAATCATTCATAAAAATATATTTATAAAAAGTTTCTTTTTAATATTAATTTGATTTGCAAAATTAACATTCATTTTCAAACAACAGAATAATTATCTTAGAACAAACATAATTGTGTCATGATACATGGTCCAAAAAATAAACAAATTAGTAACCATCTTTTACCATTCATCCTACACCGCTGGAAGAATATTTACCTAGAAGGATCTGATCAGCATACAGGATGAATGACTGAATCATGTCTCAAGCTCGTGTATCTGATATCAAGCCTCCACAGTCCAAATTAAAAAAATAGAAATATGTTTTGGTATTTTTTTAATTTCCAAATATAATATATATTTTCATATGCAGTAAATGAAAACGGTATGAATTGCTGTCATGTTTTATATCAGATGAGCTAATCTATAAACTTTAACGTAAGCAAAGCATTTCTACTACATTTTCTTTCCTTATATTTATCTAAATTCATTGCAATGCTTGACAGTATTTTTAGACATTTTGAATATTATTATATGTTTGATTGAGATTTTGGATATTTTTAATTTAATTTTCTTTCTAAAAACAAAACTGTTAGAATAATAAAAGAAAGTTAAAAGGCAAATGAAAAATTTAAGTATTACTGTAACTGTAATACTTAATCGAAAAAGAAAAGTAGGGAAGTAACTTTTAAGAAGTATTTTGTACAATATTGAAGAAAAATCCCGATATTCATCAATACACGTTTACGAAACATGATAATTGCATTTGTATCCTTAGTAGTAAAAAAAATGTACTAGTATCCTTAGAACTTGATCTTTGACAATATTTGAATTAATTGTGTCTTGAAAATGTTCAAATCTTTTTATTATTTTCTCTTTTAAATATTGCCACTGATATAATTGTTTTTGTTTATGATTGAAACTCATTAGAATAAAAAAATAAAGAATTACAAAATAGAAAAATAACTACTCCAAAAAATGTTCTCAACGACAAGTGACATAAAAGATTTCATTGTCCAATAGTTTACTTTTAAAAAGCTAGAAAAATATAATTATTTAAAAAATTAATAATTTAATAAATTATTTGTTGTATATTGCTGATATCAATAAATGTATTTGCATCTGTAAAACATAAAGAATTGAAGGACAGTACTTTTATCACTTCGGGATGTCATGGCATAATAAAGAAAAACTTTTCATGAAGCATTTATAGAAAGAAAAAAAGGAACCCTTTTGTTCCTAAGCTATTTTTTATCAACTGATGTCGTAGAGCTGTCTCAGAAGAAAGATAGGGTCTTATTTTAAAACCCTAAAAATTGAAACAAAGAAAAGAAGGGTCTTTTTGGATCATAAAATGGTGCTATAAGGTACCAAAGGGAATCACTTCTATTCGGTCCTCAATGTAGCTAGTTGCCATGGGAACGCAAACAGTTGGTTGTATTTGTTTCCCTATCGAAAAGTTAAATCACGTAATTTAGTGATAACAAAGTGGAATTGTTTCATCGGTTGAGAAAACAGGAAATAAAGAATTGACTTCAAATCCAATTGATAGCTAACAAATTTAGACAATATTAACGTGCTGTAAAATGGATTAAGAGCATTAACGAACATGCTTAAGAGACATATAGAGCACTAACCAACACTAAGAACAATGCTATTTAATTTTTTGAATTCATGAAAATAATTTTTCATGAATTCAGTAAGAGATTTTCCGAATTCCTAAAAGGCATGTCAAGAATTCAGAAAAAGAATTTCGACTTCCATGGAAACACTTCATGAATTTAATTTCATTCAGTTTTTCAGCTCCAAAATAATTAAGAGGCTAAATAAGTCAGAGAAGGTTCCCAACTAATCTTAACACATTTAAGTTAACTTGTTTTAATAGTTAATTGAGGAATAAATTTTTCTGCTAGTTAGGAGCAATTTTCCCTGTTTATATAAATGTAAACTTCATAAATTACTAGCTTAACATGTAGTAATAAAATTCCACTTCATTCAAATTGAAATTAAATTTAAAATTCACAAGGAATCTGGTGGTATTCAAATGTTAAATCATGTAACATAAACTAAATAAAATGGAAATTTTTTTAAAGAAGGTTAAGAAAAATTATAGCAATTCAAGTAGTGAAAAATATTTGGATTAGTTGCTAATTTCTTAATTAATTCGTATGGTAAAATATTTTACATGTTTATGAATTTATAATCATACAGCCTGTAATTATTCTTTTTACTAAAACATTAAATTCAATTTGACTTTCATTTTAGTCAATAAGGAATTTTCTAACTGATTTTTCACTTCCTTCTTCATGTGCTATAGGAATTAATTTTTGAACATTATTGATTACGACATATTACATTATTATTTTTAGAATTTACTTATCATATATTTGCTAATAATTTTTTGCCAACCACATAAGCACTCGTGATTTGTTAACAAGTTTAAGGTATGGAAAGTCTCAAATAAAAAAAGAAAAGCATAAAATAAAACAATTCTTCTATTTAATATATTAATAAAAGTCAGTCAGTTTTAATTTTTTTTTATTTAACATATTTTTAAGTATTTTGTCGTCAGTGCTCCATTCTTTTCATTTATACAATCATTACATTAAAAAAAATCTAAAATATATTTTTCTATTTCCCCTTCATAGATAATAATAGTAGCTATTTTGTACCCTTTACAATGCAAGGTTTATCTCTTAAGCTGCACAGAAAGGAATAAACATCTAGTCCCGTCTATATCTTGTCTTAAACTTTATCCTGAAATCCCGGAAATTAACCGAATAACTGGATCTGATGGACACAAAAAGATCCGACTATTAGGTCACCAGGGACTACAAATGTTGGCGGTGGAATATTTCGCTGTCACTAAGGCTTTTCGAAAAACAAATGTTTCTATTTAATGCCGATTCAAATCCGATTTTCTTAATGGCTTCTATTGTCAGCTAAAGAAATGAATACACTTTCATTTCTGTAGGTGTATTTCTTACAACAATTGTCTATTTATATGTGAATTCAAAAATGTTTAGATTACCAAATAAGAAATGAATTTTATAGAAAAGCACGCATAGTTTTCACATAAAAAATTTCTCCTCAATAAAAATGTAATTTGCAAGACATTGCGTTCATTATAAACTGTGGTAATACGCATGCCATTATTCAGGAATGAAAGAAAGCTTAATTCAATGACAGTCAAAATATTCACAGCCAATACCTTTCCAACTATAAAAATCAACTTCTTTAATGAAAATGCTGTGAAATTAATGATAAACTGCTCTAATAGGAAACGGCATTTGAGAGTTCACGTAGAGTGCTTGTACATAAAATTACAGCATTTACAACTATTATGAAACATTGCCGTGTATATGCTTCTTCACATTACTTTGTCGGAAGCAAATGTTTGTTGGTGTGAACATTTCCAGAAAAGTTTGCAAATAAAAATTTTTAAATCGACAGTTTCCCTCTTTCCTTAAGCAAAGCTTTAATTTTTTCTTTATAAGCACAATTTTCATGCTTAAGTTCAACGAATGCGTTTGCAAACATATCCAAGTTGTTAAAAGAAAAAAAGTCAGAGTAACCTAAACTTTAAAGTTAAAATAATAAATGTTTCAAGGCTTTTAAAGGAATGATATTCATATCCTAACGTAAAAGCAATGATTAATTAGCGAAAGAAAATATTCTAAGAAATAATTGCCATGTTAAGATAGACTTTATGCAAGGTTTAACTAAATAATGTAGCATACATGTGAAATAATGGTTTGTTAACAATGAGTAAACCTCAGGAAAAACATCTATTTCCATTTTGCTAGATTTACAGAACATTCAATATGTGATAGAAAAATCAGTAAATGGAACAAAAGTCTGGCTTACGTTCCTATTGGTGAATGGGAACAAAAAGCTCCTTCTTCTTTCTGCTTTCTTTATAGATTTTATTCTCTGAACTGAGAATTTTAAAATTAGAATATTCGTTTGAATGCAATTAAAGGACACTAAGAAGTTAGTGTTTCTTTTTCTGTCGTTTTTTCTTCAAAATTATCTATATGCATAGTTAAGAACCATATACATAGAAATGATAAAGATTTTGTGAAGAAGACATTGCCTTCCCTGAAAGGTATTTGGGAAAACTCTTTAACCTCCGACTCCCGCAGTATTTTAAAATGGCGATCGATTACCAGTACATATATAACTGGCCAGAACCATCTGTAATACCAAATGGAGCTTAAAGATATATCAACTAATGTGAAATCCAAATTTCTGTTTTGATATCTAACAACTTAGATAGATTTTTATATATGTATACGAATAAAGTTCAGCATGAATAAAAATACGTCATGCGGTCGTAAACTTCAAGTTTCATTCTAATTTTTTAATACTGAAATACTGGAAATATCTTTGAGCTGAAGCCTGTAATTTTTATTATTATATAATATGCTGCTTGACATTATTCTTAATTATGGGGCAACTGGATTTTATTTCTGTTATTTTCATTCAGAATTTTTAAAAACTTTTATTTGTCAATGCATTTGTATTCGGAGTTTTTAGTTAGTTGATTTGTGACAATCAGATTTTAGATGCTGTTAATAATACAGCAGTTCATCTAGGCGAGCACATTTTTTATTCTTATATCAGTGTGGGTATTGACTCCCAGTACTGAAGATTAAATGATTCTGAACTCAAAATGTTAAAATTTAAACTTTAAATAGCAGAGAGTCACTGCAGAAGTGGCTTTATTAATACTTAATTTATATTAATATTTTACTGACAAAAATCGATATACGAGTCGATAATGTTTGTTACTGCCATTTCAATTGCTTCTTAAATTTTTTCATTCTATACAGGCCAGAAATGTAGCAAAATAAAGAAAAGAGTGTGATTCCCTTATATTCTCTGTGAAATATAGGAATATCTATAATTAAGTTAGCTATAGCAATATTAATTGAAGAAAACTCTTCTAACTATTCTGTAATAAATATATATTAAAATCATCTAAGGAAATTAGATGGTTTTCATATATATTTATACTAAGCCCAATAAAAGTTCAAACTTAAAAGTATCATGAGCAACCAAATTCTAAGATATAGGAAATTACATGATCATCCGAAAACCATCGAAGGGTTTGTTCTCATTTTGCCCGTTTTCTTTACCTGAAATGATGATGGCGCTTATTTGGGAAAATAAGAAATAGAAACATTGCTTTTGTTTTAGCCACCTTGGCTTTTTTCCAAAACTGGATTAGAGGGAAGGAATTTTTTCTTTCACTCGGTTAAATTAATTACGATTATTTACGTTTACTTTCAGTTAGCGCCGTAGCTCTATTTCTTTGTTTTAATTTGATAACGCTTTAACCTCCACCCTTGTTTGGCACTTAAACCTAATGATCTTTTGTTTGCTTTATATTATGCTCCTCAAAATGCAGGAAGGAATGAGAGGGTGTGGACGATGAAGTGAGTTCTCAAGTGTTTTCTTTTGGATTTTTATGCCAGCTACACGGGGTAGACATGTCAGGGCGCAAGCAACATAAATTTAAGAACCATTATTTTAATTAAATCCATTAAGTAAGGATTAGAATTGCGGGTTATTTTTTTAAAAATTCTTATGTGAAAATTCAACAGTGAAACTTAACTTTTCTTTTTAGCTTTAAATAAATAACAAATAATTTCCTGTCATCCTTTCAAATAAATTTTTTTGTTGTATTTTGTCAACAATTTTGAAGCAGCACGACAAATATTTTTCTATTGATCTCGAAATTTTGGGTTGTCATTGCTGTTGAGCAGGATATTTGACACCTTATTGTCAAATTTAAGATACAACTTCTAGCCACTTTGAACGAATAATTGGATTGATCACAATTGATCTTAATTGTTCAATTTAGATTTTTAATTAGTCAATATGGTAATAGAGTGTAAGTTTTTTCAATAGTCAAATGCATTTAAAGTATCATAAATGAAATCAATTTAAAATGGTCTAGGATGTAATTTAAGCTAAAAGGATTGAACATTATCATTTGACGAAAATATACATGTTTCATGACTAATGATTTTATTTTACAAATTGTTCAAGATTTTGTATTTGAAATTTCGAAATTAAACAGTTTTCTCATCAAATCCTTGACTTACCTTTTTTCCCAACTTTATTTTTACTATACCTTGATATCTTGTTTTGTTCTAGTATTTTTCATCTTTTCTACAGCTCCTTATGTCCTTGTTATTTATTCTAATTTGAATTTTTGTTTTGAATCCATGAACTTTATCGTCTATCTTATTTGTAATTATTTAGAGCTAAAGATAATTTAATTGTTTTTTCATTGAAGAGCAAATGTTGGTCTAGAAATCCTCATTTAGCAATGAATTTTTGCACATTTTCACCAGTGATGACGTCTTTTTGAGTTTTTATTGCATTCATGCTTTTCTTTATAATTACCCAATGTTTTTCAGTCGAAGTCCATATTCACTCTATATTTCGACTGCGCAAACGATATGTTATATAAATGCATTCCCTGAGCTATTGTTAGTTTGTCAATTTTAATTTTTATCCTTATTGTATGATTGAAAAATTCATATACAAATAAGCAAATCTGCTTTAATCATAATTTTGTTGTTGTTTTTTGGCTTCAAGATGATTTGAATATTTTAACACTTACTAATAATGATTTAAACGAAAAAGAAAAAAAATTCTGAGTTATTGAATTTCCACTGTAGCTTATTTTTAAAATAATGTTTAAGTTCCAAAAAATGCTCTCTATATTTTCTTCGCTTAGTTTGATGAATTTTTTGTATTTTTGTAATATTTTTGCACATCAAAGGGAAACATCATTAGTAAAGTTTTTTTTTATTTCTAAAGTAATTTATAAGCGCAAATGAAAGATACATTTAAAATAAAATCCATTGTCTAGGTAAATATATGCAGGAGGAATTTTAATTTAGAAGCCTTATGAGCTCTTTAGCTAGTCGTTTCAAATGATAACCTCACAAGAGAAATTTTATGTGAAAAGTTTTCAATAGATTTACCAATACTATATTTTAAGAAACGGAAGTTATATTTTATTAGTTTTCTTTGTTTCTAATTTATGTGGGGGATTGCATAGGAAAATATTTTTACCGTCAAATAAAGAGAATTCACACTAATTGAAAATTTCGTTGATCTTGAAATGACTCTATTTTTTATGCATGCATTTCTTTGGCGAAAATTCCAACAAGAATTTCTATATTTTGATGAAATCTTTCATCTACACAACTTCAAGCAAATGCGTAAGTCTTTCGGTAACTCTAATGAATCAATTCTCATTACCGTTAAGAGTTTCCTTTTATTTCAAGGAAAATATATTCAAACCCTTTCAATAAATTGTCGAAGCTCTTATCATTTGGCCGAGTAATAATTCGCAAACGTTTTTTAAACTGGATTTTAAATTTCAAATTTATTAGTCAAAAATCAAATATTTTCAAGTTTATTTTCTAAAATTTTTGATATATTCATTTGATGAAGAAACCGGTTCATTTTTTCTTCTTCTTCTGAAACAGAAAAATTGACAACTAACAGTATTTAGTTGTCAATTTGCCCTTCTAAATAGAGATTGAAAGTTTGTTTTGGTGTTTCTAAGATATCGATTTAATTTTAAAAACAAGTGGTGTCTGAATTCTTAGTTTGGTTTCTTTTTATTTTTATGAAAACTGCACGAATCAGTAAAGTTGAAAAGTATCCAACTTGCTAACTTATACAAAATAAGTTACGTTTATCGAATAATATGATTTCGTAGTGTCGGCTTTGCAATAGAAAGGAGGCTGCAGTAGCATCCGAGGGTAAGGATCCTCGAGCGCCCGAGCTAAGAATTCTGACTTGTAGCTCATATACTCGTTTGTGCAGCTCCTTTCACATACCTTACACGTAGAACTCAAGGGGTAGAAAACTCAGGCCCGAACCCTTGATAACCAGATCACAGGAGAGAAGAGCTGCCTCTAGGCCAGGACGCCAGCAACGAATGTTATAAAGTGTTTTATTTATGCGTGCATTTTTGAATCTTAGGGGGGAAAAAACCCGAAAAAAACTTATGCAATACTATTTTTCCCAATATTATGCAGATGGCAAATAAACAAATCCAATATGATACGAATATTATTACAAAATTTCTGAAGATCCGTAAAAAAATCCCCACGCTTTGTTTATCATTTCATTAATAGTTTTATGTAAATCATACCACTTACAAAATCAGACAAGAAATAGTTCTGTTTTCGTTCATCGAAACTGAGTATCTCATTTGAAAATAGTTTTGCAAAAATAACTAATGTATTAAACTACAGTTTTGTTAAGGTTTTATTCATTGTTTAGGCTTCAAAATTCTATTATTGAATTAAACTAAATGTACGAGCTATATATTTTTCCACCCCTTTAATTTAAACAAAAACTTTTTTAAAAAGGAAAGTGCACGCTTACGTTGCAATTTACATTCTATCTCATCATTTTGTTCAATTTTCTCTATTCACTTTTCGTTATTCCTAGGATAAACCTTAATCCTTTGTGCACCCATTGAAAGCAAATATTAGACTAATTTGTAAAGAGCTTGCGTTTTCAATTCTATGGTTTAGTTTAGTTTAGTTATATTAACGTCCCGTTTTAAAGCAACACGAGGGCTATTTTGGGACTGACCTCGTAATTTTGAACCATGGTCAGATGACGACTTTCAATTCTATGGAATTACTGAATAAGATACGCAAAGTCAAGATGAATTATACCATTTAGAAGGAATTGAACTGGAGGAAAATTAAACAAATATGCATCTTCTAAGGAAAATTGCTAGTAACTCTTGAACTGGAGGTAACTAGAAGAATGATATAAACTTTTAGATATAAAAACTATGGAAATTTAAAAATTTCAGGCATGGATATACAGGATTAAACTAAATTAAGATTTTATGAATATGATTATTATCATTTTTAAATTAAAACAAAGAAATGTGTGTTATTCAGGCTATATTTTGTTACCATTAAATATTTAATAATTTTTTAAAGATATTTCTTATCAATGGTATTTGACAAAAGTATTGAATCTCTTTCTATCATAAAATCAAATAATGCATGGCTTCAAAATCTTAGATGTTGGTTATTTAGAGATAATATTAAGAACGCTAATGAATTTAAAAACATTTTTGTCGAAGCTTAATGCACAGAAAATTCGCTTCAAAAACAAAACTATAATTTGCTTATGTAATTCATCATGAAATATGTATTAGTGTGCAGCTGCTTTTGAAATATTCTGGACCCTTTCCAAAACATCTTGTGCGAACCAGTTCTAAAACGCATTTTAAGCCAAGTATTTTAAATAATTCTGATTAATTTTTAAAAGCAGTTTTTGAACGAACGCAGGGCATAAAACTGCATATTAAGGAAAAACGAAAGACGCAGCAATTCATTACAAACGAGAAATTCATCCTTTCTTTCAATTATCTGAAAATGATGCTTGCTTCAGTCAATGATGGAGCTGGAATTAAAAGAAGCCTCTAGAATCTGACAGAAATTCCCAGTTATTTAATCCTTAAATAATAATATTTCTTAACAACATTTTCATGAGGCGTAATACTCTATGAAGAGTTGATTTGAGAAATTTATTTATCAATTGAGTTTCTGCTATATTAAACAAAGCATGCAAAGATTAATGTGTTATTCTATAAAATATCTATAAATTGGCGTGATTTTTAAATTATTGATTTAATATTAATACTCTTTACATTAAAATTTCAAAAAATTACTTTTAATGGGACTTACAATGGTAATAATTCTTGCGTGGCTTTCACAAGTTACTTAACTCAAATAATAGTTATGAAACTTTAGATGCATAATTCTTTATAACTCAAAGTGTTTTAAGATTCGATGTATAAACTCTACTGTATTTTGTGTTTCCTAACAGAAAAACAAGAGAAAATCACATACTAAAGCTTGATAGGAAATGCCAAAAAGATAATCTACAGGGCGCTTTCGTCATCTTCAATGGCAATGATTTATTTTGACTGCATACCAATAACGATCTATTATTTTTCAAACGTTGAGACGATGGACAGGCAAACAGGATTAAAAAACATTTAACGGCCGTTGAAACTGTCGAATAGGTTCACTCGAAAGACCTGCATAACTATATTACAAAACTGAACGTATACACGTAAAAATATCTTTACCTAAATAATTTTCATTTGTTTTCCACTTACAGCAATGCTGTATCTTACAGATTTTTGTGACTCTAATTATTTTTTATCCCTTGTACAACTCTTAGCACTTTGTATGGCGAATTTTTGATTGGCCTGTATTTCATCGTAAAAATAGAAAAAGTGACATTTTCTTTTTCAGTTTTTTTCCAATACCCTACAGAACACAATAATATCTTTTATTCAAACCTGTGTTATACAAATGAGTATATTAGGTAAATATATGGATAAAAATATTGGAAATAAAAATATAGAGTATTAAAAACGCATCATTTCGGCTCCACTGAAGAATTATTGTACAATTTCTGCAATTTCCCGACACTTTTGCTTTAGGATTTGTAACGTTTACTGCATTTAGATTTCTTTTCATTTTCAATCTTAATTAATGTTTAATAAAAAAGATAAGGAAATGAGTGACGTCAAATTATCACAGACTGTAATCTTTGTAGGCAAAGTAAGTTAATAAAAGGGAAAATTTAAGTTAATAAAAGGAAAATTTTAAGTTAATAAAGGGGAAGATTTAAAATCTTCTGCAATTTAACACTTTTCAATTAAAGAAATATAAAAGAATAATTTAAGGCACAGTTTAAGCTAAATTCTATATAAATTAAAATCTAGTGCAGCCTCACGACTTTCTTTTAATACGAACAAATGTCTTTAATTGCATTAAACTTTTCTTTAAATAAAGGAATTCCAAACACTCATTTAATGACGATAAATAAATCGGGATCCGAGTAAACTGATTAGTTCAGAAACAAAATAAAAAAACTACATTTAGGAAGAGGAAATGAAATGCTACGCAAAATGAATAAATTCTCAGGAAAATTTAATTTATACCTTCTAAAAGAAATTATGTTGATTATACGATGCAGTAGCAGAAGTGAACTTCCAATGAACTTGAATTTTAGAATTTAGTTTTCACACTTTATAAGGGGGAATAAAAGAGTTTAAATTGTAAAGCAGAAAAAGCAATCAAACAGTAGAAAACTTTTATTCATTAAATTGCTAAAGAGAATTTAATTTTCTGATATCCCTCTGATTCCTTTTGAGAGATTTCAGAGAAATTTAATTCTCTGAGCCTCGTCTTTTGAAGTTCATAAAATGAATGAATATTAAATTAAAAAATATTTTCTTAAAATCTCTGTTATTAAGCGATATACTCCGACAGCCTTATATTTCACAAGAAAGTAAGAAATATTTTTGTTAAATATTTGTGAATAATATAAATTCAATGTTGTTTAAATTATGACTAAAATATAAATTGTTTAAATTAATTCTCTAGCATGTAACGTTTTGTAAAATGAGAATATAGTGAAAATAAAACACAATGATTGAAATGTAAAATATTGACTTCGTTGTTTATTATGTCACTTTTATTATTTTTAAATCATTTTTCAAATCCTTGATGTTAAATTCTTGCCATTCATACAGATGTTTGATGGAATATTTTGAAGTAATTAGCAATGCTTCGCATGAATACTGACACACTTTGAAATCAGAAAAGAGTCTAAAAGAGGTAAATCATTTTATAAAGCTGGGCTGCGAAAGAGTTTTTAACAACGAATTTAAACAACTCTCATGAAACATTGTCTTATAATCAAACTAATCTGTACTGTTAAAGTAAACATGTAATTTACTATCGTTTCCTAGAGTAATAGGTTGCATCAATTTAACGATTTATATAGCTTGCTAGAGTTATTGATGCTATTTTTACTTTCTAACATAGGAAGTATAAAAATAAAAAAAAGTATTTAAATCGTTAAAGAATTTGACTTCAGGATTTAGATGAATCTACACTCTATATACTTCGCTAATAAAAAAAATTAGGTATTATGCTTGTGTGTTTATTGATGATATCCTTCAAAAATACTCTGAACTAAATAGATTTGTGTATGGTTCTTCATCAAAATTACACATTCGAATTAAATTTCCAATCTATTCAAAATCTGTCCTTCATTACGCAAAATATGCCTGTAATGGATAAACGATGATTCATGTTTGTAAGGAGCTAGACATATATCATTGAAATTTTATCACTAAAAGTTTAGAAAAAGTATCAAGTTTTGAGAAAATCTCTCAACTGTTAGACATCTTTAACTTGAGATTCTATAGCTTAAAAACAACAACAATGGCATTCTATATGTAATAAAGGGCAGCATCTTGTAGATGTTGATGCTTAAATTTTTGCCACCTAAAAACTCAGTATGCTATGTAATTATTACTCGATTCAAAATAATATGGTTTCTTTTTGTGATAAGATACAATTTATCAAAGTTCATTGGCATAACTAAATAAATCTAATCTTTTTTGTCAATCAATTCAATATTATTAATTTCACGAAATATATCTCATCAAAATAGTAAAAAAAGTAAAATTTAATTATTATTTTTAAATTTTCAGGATTATATGTTTTTCCATTTCTAAAATTTACACATATCTCACTCTGAAATTAGTGTACTTTTATTTTAGAAATTGGCGGTTCATTTTCCAATAATTGATGAACAATTAATGTTAACTATTCATACAATAATTGATGTTACCTGTTTAAATAATTAAACTTTTTTTAGTAATGAATGTATTTGGAATTTCTTACTACTAGCTGAAATGTATGAATATATGGCAAGCTAACGAAACAAGCTGGAATTATGTAGCGACCTCCCATCCCCCCCAAAAAAGAAGCCATCGCTTCAGGGTTGGTGAGAAGAATGTAATCCCCTAGTTTTAATCAAATACCGAATCTTCTCAACATTATTTATTACTATTTATGCTAATTTCTAGCACAAATAGAAATCTTATTTCTTTATATATTGCGACATCCGTTTATAAACTTCGAAACACTACCGCACTCAAAGAAATTTCTCCTTGCTGTATTACCTAAAGAATTGTTATTTAAATTGAGGAAATTGCTCAAAATTCTTTGTTTGATTAACGTATATTTGAAAACATAATAATGTTCTTTTCAAGATCTCGAGACTAGTATGTTTCAACGATTATTAGGGGTGATCACTTATTCTGCTCGGTTACAGAAATATGAGAGGCTATAACACCTGCTAATTCAGCGAATAATCTGAGTTCATTACTGATAAATATTAGCATTATTCCTTATAGGTAAATGATAACATCTCCTCCTTATATCTTTCCTCTCTCTCTCTCTCTCTTGGCGAAATAAATGCCTTCTGTCGCATGCTGAAAAGCCTAGAGAATGAACAAAAGTTATCTCGAAACATAATGGCCACTACAAATATGTAGTAATTTATTACAATGTGTGATTATAGCAACTTCCCCATGGAATGAAACAGCTATGAGAAAACTTCGTAAAGCAAAGAGTATAATAATTCAAAAGTAGAAGCAATTTATGATACATTTTGTATACTAATCAATGATTTCCTTATTTACTTAGGGAATTATTTTATTTCCTTATTAAATAACTTATTTAACTTTAATATTGTACGGAAATTCATGTTTGTCGTCCAAAATCGTTGACTAATCGTTTGACTCTCGTCATGAAAACGATTTCTGCAATTGGGCTAGACTTTTCTGTAAGAGATGATTCGACAAACAAAATATAAGAGGTAACATACTTTGCGAAGACTATTATTTAGAAACATTATTTTTATGTATAAGCAATAAAAATTGAAATTATTTTTGAGGCACAGAAACAGATTTTCCCACCAAACATAAAGAAATCATGCCAACCACCAAAGATGGCTATAAGAAATCTTTAAAATCTTTTATAGTAATAAAAAATTATCAGAATTACTAAATTTCCTTTGAAAGCACCAAACAAAAATTGACCTTTAACAACTGGACGTTGTGTTTAAGTCAATAAGAAATGCTTAAAATTTTAATATTAAATGCAGAATGATTCAAAATTCAACATACGAATTGTTAAGAAAGGTAATAAATACAAATATAAGCCAAAACCCCTTAGAGAAATTGATTGAAAACAGCAATCTGATCAATTAAGAAATAATATGCACTAGCATTGTTTGGGGAATTTTGTGCTGTCATTTCAAATTCTGACCATTCAAGTAGAAATATATTGAGAAAGATGACATGATTGCTGTTAGAAATGGAAAATTCATACGCACACATTGCTAAATTGTGAAATATCTGGAAATAAAAGCAATTTTCACTAATTATTATTTAGTCATTTCTACATTATCGCTCATACTCAAAACTTTTCCGTTACAACTTTCTTATTTATATTTCTATATGATTGGGATTATTCTATCCCTTCTACTTCCCGTTAAAGGTTTATGCGTTACATTTTGAATTCCTTAAATAAAATTACTCAATCTTAGTTTTTTTTTCTAAAATTTCAATATCAGTTTTTAAAAGTCCGATATTTAAATGATTAAACATTGCATTGGCTTTTCGATATAGTGGAAACATTAATGCAAAAAATAATAGCATTTTACATTTAAATCATCTTTTTTGTTCTATTCTTAATGTTTTGTTTATTTTTTAATAAATATTACTTAAAAATCGCAATATACCTAACAAACAAACTATTAAAATCTTTTAAGATTTAATAATATAATGCATCTGATAACTATTTTTTAGATGATTGTCCTGAAAAAATGCAAATTTATTCCAATAAACACCAAACACTACAGAAAATTCTTTGCATCTTTTGCATTAAAATAGCAAATGCACTTTAAATTCATTATAAAGTTTGCGAACTCAGCTACAGGAGCAAAAAATTACTAAATACTCTTAGCAAATTGAAACAGCGTTTATAATTTTTATTTTATAAATCTTTTATCACAAGTAACTGATAATATGTATTTTTGTTCTGAACGGCGAGAATTATTTTACTAAGGAATGCCCATTAAAATATTTTAGAAACTACTATTGTTCTAATGCAAGCTTTAATTTTAAGACCTTCTGTCGAGAAGTCTTTTATCTAGAATATTTTCTTTATTTTTTGTGATAAACGGTCGAATGCCCCTTTGTCGGAAATAAACTTAGATGCTTTTAAATCTAGATTCATGCATATTTATAACTCTTTTGTTGCTTTCCTTAAATGTTCAAATCGGAAATTTGTCCTTATATTTAAGAGTTGGAATGTACTTATAATTGTAAGCAAAATGTGCTCCTGCAAGCATGTTTAATCGCCTGAGTGAAACATAATAAGACGGTGGACTTTTATTTCATACATAAAAACGATACTAAATATTTTAAGCTTTGATGTATGAATTTTTGCATCTTTGGTTTCTGCCGAAGCTATGCAATACATGTTATACAAGTCCTTGATCTTTTGGCTGTTGTTTTATGTATTGAAGAATATGTTACTTTGATCCTGAATATGCGTATATAAATAATGCAGTTACGTATCAGTGAAAAAGTTTAGCCCCTCCCACCTCCTACCGAAGCATCCTTCTATTTTTGCCAATTTTGTGTTGAAACAAGTTTAACATCTGAATACCTTAACAACACACCATTTCTTCATTTTTTGAGCTCATTTGGTTCATTTACGGTTTGATGAAGATAGACTTTGCTAGAAACGAAATAAAATATTCAAAATTAAAATGAATAA
>JAPMOQ010052241.1:415926-438426 GCA_026543055.1 Argiope trifasciata
AAAAAAAAAAAAAACTTTTATTATTGCATTTAGTTGTAAGATCTTTTATTTTACTTATTTTTTTTCTTTTAATTCTTTAATTTATAATTTAGTATAATAAATATCATAAAATGTTGATATTAATTTTTTCAAGTTCGTCACTAGAAGTATGAAATCAATCTATAACTTAATGAATACATTAACATGTAAATACATTACCTAAATATTAAAGCAATTTATTTTGTCGAAAATAATAATTGAAAATTTTGAATTCTCTAAGGCAATAGGAAGCATAACAGAGTCAAGATTCCTCTTGGCGATTGAAACCGTAATTACATGGAGCAATCAAAAGCTCGGTTAATAGAGTCAAAATATTAATTCATAATATTTTTCTTTCTATAGGTTTGTTCAAAATTATATACCTGAAATTAAAAGTTGGTCAAGAAGTATTATTAAAGAACATCTGTTATCGAATTTCTCATCTACATTATTTGTAACACAAATTAAGTATGCTAAGAAGATTTCTGATTTTACAAATCCTTTTCACATTACTGATTTTAGCCGTTTCTTTTCTTTTTTTTTTCAATCATTTTCCAGAATGTTTTTAATAGAATGTTAATGTTAGTTATGTCTCTAGTTAATGAGCTTGAATTTTTTCAAAGAAATTTGTGATACGATTTCTTTATGAAATGCACGGAATACGATCCGCAAGAATGGTGCTCTTTTTAAATATTTTGCCTCTCTAAATAACTATAGAAATTATACATTTCGCTTCCAAATAAAGTAATTAAAAATTTTGTTTCATGAAAATAATTCTAATGTCAACTTTGATACTACTGACTTGAGTAAAAATAAAAGAACACCGCTTGATTTTCTGATACGTTTTTGGACAGTGACCTCAGTTGATAAAGGTTCGGGTTATGGAAGTTTATGGAAGGAATGCTTAGTGAGAAGAGGTAATAGCTTTTCGAAACATGTAACTGCATTTGACTATATGAAAACTAGCCACAATTTGTTAACTATTTACGAGAGTTTGTATGGAGAATTTTTATTGAAAATGTATTAAGTATATTATAGCTATAATCTATTATCAAAGTATCTTGTTATTATTCAATGAATTCTTGATATGCAAAAAATAGTGTATATCCTTGGTAGTGAATTCTATTAATGCACATAGACTTAACTACTAGCTCATTTTAGGCAACAGAATTATAATAATAAAATTTGAATTATTTGTGAATTTATGCAAATACATCAATATTTTTTCGATATATCTGTAATTAAATGGAAAATAATTATTTCATTGAAATAACTTATGCATATTCGGCAATAGGGAATAATGTGATCAAATTATAAAGGGGTAGAACAAGCTGAAATAATTTTTTTATTTTATGGAATGTAAGCCAGGCGAGGCAAGTGAAGGCATTGTTAAGGTTAAGGTTTGTCCTCTCATGAAGCTAATAATTTGTTCATTACAAACATCTTCCTTCGCCATTAGCAAGAACGAAAATTTTATGCATGGATATATTTTTAATCGTCTGTTTTAGAACGCTACACGCATAGAATGTTTCCCTTTGCCAAAAGGCTGATACAAATATTTCTTCGGGACTCTCTTATTTTTTTTCCTAATCATTTCGAAAGAAAGTAAATAAGAAATACTTCCATGGATAACTTAAGGAGCTGCACATCTTATTTTCCAGTGGTTTTAAAATATGAAAAGACACTGTCTGGTTCTTGTATCAGTTTCTTGCTCGCTCTGAAAGAACATTTTTGATACTTCATGCATGAAAAGTACTATTAGCAATATTTATTCATTCCTTATATTTTTATTAACTATCCAGATTTCATAGTCATCACATTGTTCCAGATTTCGTTTACAATTGTCTATATTGAATATTTGGAACATACTCGAAAATTATGCAAAATAATGATCAGAAGTTTCTTACTTAGAGGATTTGAAATATAATATTGGTAATTGCTCTGCTGGAAAAAGTCTTAGGAATAGTCTTTGGAATTCTTAGCCTAAAACTGAATCTGAATTAAATTTTCATAAACCTGAATATGACTATTCTTGAATTGATTTTAAAATGACTTTTAAGAGCTTTCATAGACACTTTCTTCTAGAATTAGCTCTTCAGAATATGCGTTCAATGGTAAAATTAATTTATCACTGTAACCTGAGCCATCTTTCACAGTTTGGCCCGGCATTTTGCATGTTGTATATAAAGTGCATTATTTCTCACAGCCTGTTCCGCTGCAATACTAGTGTTGGATTAGTATTCGTAATGATGAAAGGGAATTTAACCCTGGATATTTGAACACACAGAACTTATACTATTGCTACCTTTATCTAAGTGTCGATTGCAGTATTTTTAAAATTCCCGTAGAAAAGTGTTCGTAATTCAGAGTTTCATTCGTTATTTCCGAAAATCCTTTTACAATTCAGCTAAATGTTGATTCTCCTAAAACGGAACGAGGATTACTATGGAATTCAATTACTATTGTGAAAATCCGATCCAAGGGAACAAATTCGTTTGAGTTCCAATTCGATATTCTTCTTACATGATTCGGTTGATTTAAATAGGAACGCATGTTAAAAGTTGCCTAAACCATTCTGTTGATTAATTACGAGAATCAAATTTAAAATGCATGGAAAGAATTTACAATCTTGCAAAAGTATCTTCTTAATGCAACTTCATTTCAACAGTTTGTAGAATTCAAGCACGGTTTTCAATTAAAAATTTCTTCTTTTGCAAAGAGATGTAAACTGTTACCATTAATTCCATCTTAATGATTTAAGATCGTGAGAATAGTCATTCTCTCTCAGAATTCAGAAATTTCGTCGAACAATTTAAATTTTGTTCCTGAAATTAATTATTGATCCAAAAGTTACAAAGCAAAACAAACAACAACGCCGTATTACTGATAATAAGAGCTCTTAAAACTAATCTGCGTCTTTGTGACATCATTCTTTACATCTGTTCAATTTTAAATTATTTGCCAAATCAAAATATAATTTTGAGGAGAAGTTATCTGCTTTTATAGAGTATTTATATCACATACAGGGTGATTCAAAAGTCCGTTAACATTTGAAATTTCAATAATTTGCAGAATAATGTAGATAGAGAGGTAAAAAGTGACACACATGCTTGAAATGACATGGGGTTTACGGCAACAAAAAAATTGAGAAAACGGCAAATCGATGGCTTTTCATATAATAATAAAAGCAATGATTAGAATAACAACTGACTTGTTATAAAGACTATGTTTTTTATAAGAAATGCTCAACATGTCATAGTAAGAAATGCTCAACATGTTTGTAGGTGTGGAGAGATATTGTCTCCAGAGATCAACTTTTAGTATCGCTAATGAGGACGGATGATAGTGGTAGACCTCTTAAACAGCTTCAGATAACCTCTTAAACAGCATCATGCGATGAGGTTTCAATGATAATTCTAGGAATTTCGATAGGCCAAATTTTGTGTTTGTGGAAGTTGACAGACTTTCGGAATGAGAAATGGGCTTCGGTGGTCCGTGACACATTATACAAACAATCGTATATAATCCCTTTTTTAATTTCATTTAAAAAGGGAAACTTGTGAATTGTGAAATCTGTAAAACCTCCTACTTATCATTTCAAGCATATAGGTTAATCTTTACTGCTTTACATACATAGTTACGTGAATTATTCAATTTTGAAAAGTTAACTGATTTTTTAATCAACCTGTATAACATCCCCATCTCTCTGACCATATTAACTTGAAAGCTTCTAAACATATAGATAAAATAAAGATAAATAATAGGTCTTAGATAAAGTTTTACTTTTAAAGTGCATCTACATATGTGTCCTTTATTGAAAATAAAATGCCATTTATTATAACTAACTACTACAGCTTTTTTTTCTATCTAATCTCATATTGACAATGTTATATAGAGCCATCTCATATATTTTTGTTGTATTTGTATTGTTGCAATAAGATGATAACCTACTGATACCTCAACATTTTGTGATATGGTGCTATATGACATTATCCGAATACGAATACATTCGGATCAATTTGTCGAACAAGTAACGTTACCGAATTTGGGCATCAATCAATGTTGGATATGTTTTTCTTTGGTTTGTTGGTTAGACGAACGTACTCCTACGGTTTATTCATAATGTGTATTTGTAGCCAACCTGCGCCCTTTGCAATGCCTAGAAAAACTTTGAGAAAGCATTTGATTTTAATTTACTCGGCAAAATCCCGGATAGCATGTTAAATGCATTTATAATGTTTTTATTTAAATGATCAATTCAGGTAATGATCATTATGTAGATGAAATAAAAAACATTCATGTGTAATCAGTATGGAATTCGTAAATAAATATTTTCTCAGAAAAAAACACCTAGCTAAGTTTGGTCTTTTAGGAACTCAAATATTAAACCCTTTAATTTATAGTTGGATACTACTTCATGTTATTGTCTAATCTAAAAATTTAAAATGTTTCTCCGTATGTTGCATGTTATAAGTTTCAATTTTTCGTAATTTTCCCGTGCTTGCAAGTTTTTATCTCCGTAAAGATGGAATTTGGTAATTTATCGTGTAGTTATTTCATGACATTCCAAATCTTTAAATTATGTACTGTTGTATCTTGCTAAATAAGATACAATATTTTAATAATTTTATGACAATTATGAATAAAATAATAGAATTTAATAAAAAAATTATTCCAATTGAAAAACATCGTCTGGTAATGAATATTAGAAAAAAATTGATTATAAAATTTTACAATGACTTTTGTAATAAAAATACTAAAAAGTAGTCAACAATTATTTCAAAAACCAGCAAATTAAAATGAACTTATTCTTTTAATAATATACTATAAAATAAAAATATTTTTGTCAAAATTCTAGAAGAGGAAACTAAAACTTAAAAAACATCAAAAACCTAAAACAATACGTTAAGTAACAAACTATATCATGAGAAACAATTACCTAACCGTTCATTAAAATTTTAATTTTATGCTCATGAAATTTAATTTTTATTGAATTTTATTCAATATGTTTATAAGATTTTCTGTTTACACTCCAGACTTTTTAAACAATTATTTCTAGTTTCTTAGTACATTTTTAATCAGTAATTTAACGAAATCTACTTCCATTGGTAATAATTTTTTAATAAAAGAACACTTTTTACGTGCCATGATATTATTTAATAATATGCTAATTTTAACGATTTTACTTTATGATGTCATCGCTTGTTTTGTTGGGGTCAATACTTTTAGCGATGAACATGAAATTTCGTAATATTTTTTACAAACGTCATTTCTCCATAATTATCAAATAAATTGTTCTGAATTGCATTTCTTCAAGAATTAGTGTGCAAGTATTTGCATTGCACGGGAAAAGAGACAATGTTTTGCAATAAAGAAATACACATAAAAACTTTTGAACCGATAGTTTATTTCTTCCCCTTCATCTGAACAAAAATAAAGACGAATAAACATGAATTTAACTGGAAAAAATATGCATAAAAATTTCAAAGATTAAAAAAAGGAGCTCAAATTTAACTTTCTTCAATCATTTTTATTGTGAAACGATGTAATTTTATGGTTGATTTGACTACTTTTATGGCTCCAATGGGGATTGCAAAAGGAAATTTTAGTTATTAGCTGGTCATGACTCAGGCAGGAAAATGGATGTAAATTGAAAGTACTTTTGATTTTAAAGGTCTCAAGAATGCTTGTTATAAAGAAAGAGTTCGGCTGAAGCAAGTTTATCGAGTTTTTTAGGTTGGTAAGAATTTTTATTCCTGGCAATTCTTGAACAAAGAATAGAAAAAGATAAGCTTCGAGCTTTAATTTTATTTTTCAGGACCAGTCCATCTATATACATTTATTATATTTAGCATTAAGAAATATGGTTAATAATGCTGTAATAAATAATAATAAAATATTCTGTAATAAGACTTAAGAATAAAATAGTTTGTTTTATGCTCTAAAGAATATTCAAAAATGTTTTTGAGTGCAAATTCCAAACTTAGATCTTACTTTTACTATTTAATAGTTACTTTTGCTGTTTAAAAAAACGGCAAACAGATAAATGTCTGTTTATCATCATTACATATGGAAGAGAACCTTTTTCTTTTTAATAAAATCTATTTAGGATTTTATGTTCAGAGGTTTTTGCAAATCAGTATTATAGAAGTCGAAATATTGTCCAGCAAATGATAAAAAAGTATTTAAAATATATATTGGATTACACAGGCTCTATGTTGACGAAATATCTGCTTCACTTGTTCAAAGTTTTGATTGCATTGCTATTTTGATGCATCATTTATTATGAATTTTGTTACATGAGTTGAAAGTTATGGAGCTGGTCAACATGATTAAAACGGTAAAAGCACTTCCGTTATATAAATAGTTCAATTTTATACCGAATAATCATTTTAATAATTATTTAATAAAATAAAAGTTTTCTTTGTAGACTTAAATAAAAAATTAATAAGTAGAATTGAGTTTTTATTTTATTACTTGTCCAGTTACAACTTACAAAAGCTGAAATTACTAAATATATTTCATTTCGATTTTGGAAGAAATTTAAACTCAAGTATTCTTATTTAAATGTCGGCATGGAACAAAATGTTTTGTCCTGATATTTTTATCTATAAAGAACCACTAAATTTTATTTATATTAGGAGAAAAGGTGACCTAGACTTTTGATCGTTCATATTTCTTTATATAGACTGTTCATGGAATTCTACAGAAAGCTGAAACCAACGGGTGTTTGTTAACTGATGTCATTAATTATAAATGAGTTGTAATATTCATAAGCACAAAAATAGAGTACTTTACTGGGTATGACAACTTTAATGAATTATTATTTGCGGATTTATCACAACTCTTGAGAAGAAATTTAAGCGCAAGGCACTCAATCATCTCTAATAAGAATATGAAACGTTTTAAACTGAAATTTCCTTACGAAAATCTAGATTAAGAATTTAGTACTAAGTATATATTCTAATATTAAGACCGTTAAATTTTGTTAACGTTAGTTATGAAGATAATTTTGAATTGATTTAGACAGGAAACCTAAATTAACAAAAAAATTGCTTATTATTTTTTTTTCCTGTCAGCGTTATATAACTTATAGCTTCATTTTCAAGTTCAGTCACATTACTTGCTATGCAATAACCGAATTCATTGCTAATGAAAGAAAAACTATGCATATTTCCCTGTAGCTCAAAAGAGATCACATATCTTCAAAGGAATTAAAAAGGTGAAATTTCTACTCTGTGTTGTCGAAATATTTAAAACGGTAATCTTAAGATTTCGTCTCTCCGCAATCTATAGGTAAAAAGTAAGCTGGCTTTAATATTTTGCTAATCTGCAGATGTACTGGTTAAACAACTAATATGAGGAAGAAACGCTACATAGATACGTTCCGAGGTTGCTAACACAACAGAAGATACATAGATACGTGCAATACACTGTAATATACATATCTTGAATCATTATAACATAAACAAACCCAGATTGACAGTTCAAATCAATTTATACAAAAATGGAATTTAATAAGCAATATAAGTTTTCGTAGTGTTGAAAATTACTGTTCATTTGTTTTGATAAAAAGGGCAAAGGAAGTAAAAATGGCGAAAGATATCGGCTGGCATTTGGCCACAATATCTCTCCATGGGTATTGTCAATTGATTGAATATACAGATATATATATTCTGATATACTGATACTAATATATGTAAATGGAAAATGAGAAGCATTTGGTGAAATTGAAGTTACTAAAACTGGTTCAGAACTACATCGTTTTGCAAAACATTTAATATAAAACTTTATATCAGGATACATCCTCAATTTGCTACAGCATTGCAGAGACGTTGTATCTTGATATAATTCATATTTTTTTATTTTCAAGCTTCTATTGAAGTTGTAGAATAACACCATAACGTTGTATGCCAATCAAATTATCACCCTAGAAAGAAATCTACTTAAACCAAAAGCAGGAAAATTTCTCTTAAATATTAACACTTCATAAATTTACGAAGCATGTATTTCATTAATAAGAGATAATTACCAATTGTTGAATTGTTTAGTGACAACATCAGCTATTATTTTTCAAAAAAAAATTCTTAACGTAAAAAAATTATAATCACAAAAATGGGATATTATAGAATTAATTAATTAGACTTATTTTATAGATAATAATCTAAATTTGTATAAATAATTTAATTTATTTATATATGATTTATGTTAACAATTGTTTGTATAATAATTGTTTATTTAATGAATTAAATTTTAGGACGCACTCTATGTGTATAACCTTTTACATGCTATAAATACTATTGCAAAATTTTCTAAGCTATTACAATATAAAGTTATTACCTGCATACTAGATTCAGTTCCTCTTGAGTAGCAGCAAGAGCCAAATCTTCTCTCTGAGATATAGCTTCTAAGACTGTGAAACAGTCTGCAAACTCTTGCGCTGTGCAATTGGGATCATTTTCAGCAAAGATACCTGGAAAGGTTCTTGAATATTATTGAGTATTTTAAATCATACAAATTAAATATTAAGAATAAATTAGGAATAAAATGCAGATAAAAATTTTAAAACATGATTTTTGAAAAAAAATATCATCTGGCTTGTTAATGAGTAAATATTATTTATATATGATAAATAAATACATAAATGCTGTTATAAGGAAAATTAGAAATCGAAATCGAATTTATAATCTCATAATCTTCGTCTCCGCAAGGGTTAACATGAAATATTCCTTCGCAAGCTACAGAAATTCAAATTACTAAATAAATTGTCAATGGGTGTTTACGAATGCTGTAAAACATAAGATTAAGTAAGATAAGTTTATGATTAAGTTTTGCATCATTTTTAAAAAATGAGTAACTTCTAATAAAGAAATTCGCATTTACGATTTTTGAAAATCGTCCAATGCTATTGAATATTTTATTGTAATTAATAGTAAAGTTGCAGGCGGATTGTAAGATGATTTAATATAGTATATAATATTTTACATAATATAAATTTGCTTTAAAATAATATATATAAATATATATTTTTAAAAAATAATTTAATCTATTAATGTTCTGGGATTCGAATGCAATATTAATTTTTTTGCATATGATGCTGACAGGAAATATGATTTAATATTACATTTTTCATAAAAGGATAAATTTTTAATGAATAAAACAGTTTAAAATACTATCATCCCGACAAACGTCGAGAATCTCAGCCACAATTTATAAAAATAAGTCGGTAATGTGAATGAATTATAATACACAGCATGCTTGTGATGTCATTAGATGCTTTTATGACTTCACTGAAGATCTAATGAACAGCACCACAAATTTATTCTTCGCATAAACTAAAAAGAATAAAAAAAGTAGTTTCCCCGGAAAGCGTGAGTTACACACAAGAATGATTTAAATAATAACAGGAGAAGGATTAAATTTGAAGTGGTAAACATCTGCCTAGCACTCGAAAGTTTGTCTGGAACCTCTCCCACTGAAAAGTGACAGCTTTAAACTGGGAACTTTTAAACTTCGATTGACGACAGCAACATCTGCAGTTGAAAAATCTCATTTCATCTGGTTCGGAGCGCTTATCATTTGAATAGCAGCGACATTTTGTTATAAAACACCCGGATATGTGAAAGAGATCCGAACGAAGCGAATAAATAAATAAAATAAGTTCAAAAAATGTGACTGCGAACATGCTAAATCAAAGCTTGAGATGAAATTCGGGAGTGGATGGTAAAAGATTAAAACGAGCGTTGCGATTGCTGAAAAAGATTGCTCCAGCCGAAGAGAATTGCTTTGACACATTTGAATGAGAAAAGGAAAAGGAATTTTAAGCAAATCTCTCCCGTGCTCCAACGGAAGTAGATTTTATTTTCCTCCAAATGCACCACCTAAGTGAAATGGGAAGGTCTTTTTGTGTCTGGCTGGCGAAGATTGTTACATCAGTGAAATTTAAAACTTCTGCCATTATACCACATAAAAGAATGATTTATCATACATATATTTCGAGAGGAGATTTTTTTCCTAACAGAATCAATATCGAATTAAGGGGAAAGCTTTTTAAAAACTGAAAATGAGATTCGTTTTGATTTCCTTTTTTTATATCTTTTTTGTGCAGAAGTTATGATAGAAAGCAAAATTCCCGTTGGTTGATGTTCATCTCAGGGCACAACTTATTCAAATGGCACTTTAACTTACTTTTTGATGTTAACAGAAATTTAAATTGTTCCCTTAAGTTCCAGGTCAAATGAATACTTTCAAAACGAGAAACTTTTTTAAAAGGATATTTTCCAGAAGCTTAAAGAATAGCTGTTCGTCTAGGTAAGACTCAAAAATTTTCTTTTAGTAAAGTGTGAAGGAATTAGCGCTTTGAGGTACTTATTTAGATATTGAATTTTATTTAATTTGGATGTTTCGTACAATTGTCCTTGACATTTCTTCAGATTTTATCAGCATTGATGTTATTCACCTTTGAAAAGAATTAAGTGACTTTCCCTTCATTCTGAATGAATTAAAAATGATGTGTTTTGGACTCTTATTATATTCACAGTCTGCTAAGGGAATATAATGGATAGTGGTCTCTTTAAACATATGTAGGTGAAAAAGATAAAGATGAGGAATCAGTTCATTTTTGTTCGAAGCTTCTCCATCCGGTGGAATGAAAAGAATATTTTTCAATTGAATATGGTTTCTAATTAGTAATTTATAGAAAATAACTTGATTTGTGCTTCATTAATGAAAAATAAAATATTGTTTTAAAAAAAAAATTCCAAGTGTAAATGTTGATTTTAAAAATTTAGAAGCACTAGATAGCCATATCACCATATTCACCTTTCTGCTATGATTTATACCCAGTGGTGATCATGTTTTGACAGCAAACATGGCTGTAAATTAATTTGGAAGGAACAACCTTATGACTTCCATTATCAAACACCTCCGTATATTCTGAAAGCGTATATTCCATCCAAATATTCCGTATATTCCATCCAAACTATTAACAAAACTAGGTATTATTTCAAGTATTCTATGAATTCACATTATTAGAATAATTTTGAGCACAAAACTGGTAACGACTTAGAAGGACTGTTAGAGTTTTAAATCAGTACTTATTATTCATCAATAATAGCAATATATTTGCATTTATTATATTGTTAACTCTTGCATAATGTTAGCCACTATAAAATTCGGTGTATATCTAGGCAAACCATTCAATTCCCCCCCCCATAGAGCAATAAAAATAGATCTTTATAGAAATTTTCGAATACTATTTCATTTGATTATTATATTAATTTATATTTATTTGCATTTTGCTAATTTCTATCGAAATCATCATCGGCATTCACATTTGAAAGGGAAAGAGGTCCTTAATCTAGAATATGAGTTTCTTCCACTCCTTTGACTTTGACGCATTTAGATCAATAGGGAAGCCGTAACGAAATGTACGAAGTAACGTTTATATGACATGCTAATCCAGACAATTAATAACTATCTTTATAAAGATAAATGGGATGTTGTTTTTCTAGATTATGGAGGGGTTTCGCTCATATATTATTCATGAATTTTAAAACACAAAAAAAGTTATGCATATTATTTTTTGATTAATAATGTATAGGCAAACATGGCCTAGTTTTTTTAAGGAATATAAAGGATATCCTTTAAGGAAAATACAAAAAATAATTTGTCAAGAAATAACACAAAAATTATGAAATATACACTTCTGAAAAGAAAATCAGATAATGAGATTATTTCTCAAACTAGAATTTTCAAACTAGAATTCCTAGAATTATTTGATGGCATGAAAAGTTTTGAATACAAACACATTGAATACACATAATAACTTTTATTAGAACGTGATGACATTTATTAGAATTTCTTTTCGTAAATACTTTTCAAAAAATCAATCGCATGAATTGAAACTATCGATCATATTCTGAACGTGAAATGTAAGCTATTAACCATCTTATGTAAAATTTGAAAAGCAAAGGAAATTTAAAACTTCAGTATAAATTGGGATCTTTTACTAACTGCATTAAAAAATAAAGAAAATGAGATAACAAAAATTAATGGCACAAATTAAGTTAAAAGAATACTCATTTAAGAAATTTGTTAATTTTTGTTTAATTTATGACTGCTAGAAAATTTTAAAAATTGAATTAAGTAGTACCACACACGAATATCAATTTCTTCTTTGAAATAGAAAATAAATGTCAAACATAAATTCAACATACTTACCGATATATTCTAATTTAATGATTGAAATGATTGTAGAATAAAAAAATCAAATAACTGGTGATGACTTATTTCAAGTATAAATATAGTTAGCCATTCTTATAAGAGTCCTTTTCGAAACTAAAAAAAAAATCACTTAATCAATTTTAGCAACTTTGGACCTAAAAACTGAAACTGACCATTCAACAAAATAAAGGCATTATAGAATTTTTTAGAGAAAACAGTTACCCTCATTACTTTTATTTGATTCCAGACAGAAGCAGCTATTTTATTGAAACTTCGATACTTATTCTAAAGCTCGTGCAGAAAAAATAATATTTTTGTAACGATATTTTAATAATTCAAAACTGAATATACACATGTTGAAAGAAACTTCCGAAATCATCAACAAAATTCATTTCAAAAATGGCGTTCTCAATACTGAAAACTAAACAGTGACAAATAAACATAAAATTTGCTCAACTAAATTACAATTCTTTTTTAGCATAAGCAGTTACCCCCATTCTCATTATTTTTTGAGTCACGAAGGAATCATCTATTTTACTGAAACTTCGATGTATTTTTGCAATGCTTGTATATCATATCATAACGTTTATAGATAAAAACTAAAGCTTTTGAAATGCAATCTTAACAATTCAAAGAATGAATATACATATGTTTAAAAAAACTTTTGAAATCATGAGCAAAAGGTAATTTCAGAACGCAACAACATTTACCACAGCTGTTTTTGACAACTATTCCTTTTTAAAATCTATAACCACGTATGCAAGATCCCGGGAATCGTTATATAAATGGAATTCCCGTTGCAAGTGCAATAATGTATTCTGTAAAGTTAAAGCGATTTCGGATCAAGAGAGTGCATTAATGAAGTTAGTTTCTTTGTTTCGCTGAAGACCATTTGCTGGCTAGAAAGTCTGGAAATTACCTGCCGTTCCAAACTTTCATCTACGAGAAGCACGTTCTTTAAAAAAGCTATTAATCTTCTCGAGACTATATAAAAAAAAATCTTTAATTGATTAAAAAGTTATCTGAAAATAATCTACCTGCAAATGCTTTTCTTTTGCTACGTACGGGTGTCGCCTCTTTTGCGTTTTTTCGAGTGTTGATTTACTTTTAACAAGGTATGGAATTTTGTTTAATTTAAATTCTGATTTCTTCTAGCATCGAAAAGTGAACAAGCTTTTCTAAGAAATAAATTCGATTTGCTTTCTGAAGATCAATGATGTTTTTTGGTAATTATAAAATCAATCTTCAAAATTCTTCTAGTATAAAAGTCAAGAATAAAGTGTAAAAAAAAAAAAAAAAAAAAAAAAAAAAAAAAAAAGTAAGAAAAATTTGCTTTGGAAAATAAAACGAAAATCTTAAGCAATATAGTTTCTTGTGTAAGGGGAAAAAGTTCTTCAACTCCGATTAAAGAACTCATTTAATTACTTCGAAAAGGGGAATATTCCTTAAAATTATTTGGTGATTGAATAAAAAGCGACAAGTGCTTGCTTTGATTTCTTGTTTTCTAATGTAATTATACTTTGTTACATGAAAATGCTTTTTGCGTTAATCTTATGACATAGAATGTTGCAAAGGTGTTGAAACTAAAGATGTTTTAAACGTAAGTTAACATTCTTTTATTTTAAGAATTGTATTTCTTTCTCGTTTTTCTTTCCATTTAATTTTTTTTTCCTGTGTGCATGTTAAATTAGTCATAGCTTTCTAAAAGTTTCGTTTGCAAAATTTTATTCTTTTTCCATGTTTTTTGTATTTTATTACCTTGCTAGGTTTTTTCATTGACATTTAAAATTTCAGCATAATCAGCAATACGTACTTAAAAGATCTTTTGATATGACTTACTTTTTACACTTTTATAAGAATATCAAATAAAACTAGAAATTTATTTCCCAATATAAATAAATGTAGAGATTTTAGAGATAAAGGGAATTGATGCAAATTATGCTATGGAATGTAAGGATGCAATTAAAATTGATCTCAAAATAAAAATAAAAAACATTGGATCATTCACTATATAAACAAATTTTTATACATTTTTTCGATTCTTTTTAATTTATACACAAACTAACAATACTTATTCCATTCTATTTCTTAATAAAATACATATAGAATATGAAAGCTTAATATGCGTATATAGCCTTATGAAATGCAAGGAACAAAACTCAGAATCAGAATTTTTATCATTCTTCGCAAATTGAACCTTGAAATTAAATTTTAATTAGAGTTACATCTTCTCTTAGACAAAGAATCTATTTACTCATTTATTTAAAATATGTTTTCCTTTGTTTTATTTATGTACAATATCAGAAGCTCAATGGCTTATTATCAGCAGCAGCTTAGTGTCTCAAGTTTTACAATTTCCAATGTTGACGATGACGTCTTGCCCACGTTACAACGGAATGAGGGATACAGTAGCTTCTGTGGGTATAGACCCCTAAACAACCGAGGGTAGAGGTCTGACTTCTCTATCGTATGAAGAGGATACTTATTCGCTCACACAACCCCTTTTTACATAGTGAAGGGGTAGGGGCTATTCCGCACACCTTACAGAAAGAAGACAGGCTAAAGATCAACCATGCCTGAACCAGAACGCTGACGCATTTTGCAGTGAAAAGTAATTTAGAAGCTAAATTTAAACACAAGCGATATTCAACCATATCTTTTTTTTTAATCTTTAACTTGAGATTTAGCAAACATGGCCTTTTTGGTGGCTCACTATCAAATTTTCATTTTCATTCACCTTTTTACTGAAAAACTGTGAATATGAAGAAAATAGCATTTTAAATGTTCTAACGCAGTTATATTTTCAGTACACATATAATTTCTTTATCAACTTAGGTTATTTTTGAAAAAAATAATCGATATTTTATAAAAATGGAGCTGGAAATAATTACTTCCATCACATTCCCCTGAGGATTAATTAGTTTTTCTATCTATTATAAAAAGTTTTCGTTCTTTCTAATTCAAACGTTCCAATGTAGAAAATTTTGGGGTTATCGGCATTAGCAAGAAACAGGAATGAAATAAGTCAAATGTTCGCCTCCTAGAAGCATAAAAAAAGAAAGAAAAATAAAAGCATTTTTGTGTTTTCTGTTTACAATTTTTTTTTCCACTGTATGATTACTGAATGCAAAAAGTTTGCGTTTTGAATAGCTGATATATGGCTAACTTCTTTTCTAAACTTGATACTTGCACTCGCCAGATAATATTTTGCGTTTCCAAAGAAATAAAAAAAATCTTTTAATGATTTTCGGAAAGTTGAACTCAAGCTACTGATTGTAGAATGTTTTTAACAACCTAAAATTGATTTTTCAATTAACGAGCTTCAACGAAATTTTCGAAAGATATGACACTGTATTTATTCTAAAAACTCGCGAACAGAATTTACAATCTCATTAGTTTGGACGTTTAAGTTAAATTCATTGCATTTAGGGCAATTTACTAGATATTTTTTTTTTTCAATATCCTTTGACATTTTTTCTTCTGCTTTTAGATTAAGGACGGCTCAATTAAAGATTCTCTGTTGCTTTCTGCATTTAAAGCAATCAATTAGAGGGAATATCTGTTAGTTTCAAATAAATTTCAGAACATTAAAGTATATCAGAAGTTCTTACACGAAACCTTAAATGAGAAATTCTTAAAGGTTGGCCGACGATGTTTAGTTAATCACTTGCTTTAAACCAAGATAAACTTCCTTACTTTTAATGAAATATTAAAGCGTTTTCTACTCATTTCATTAATATCATAATTTTGATCTGATTTTAATTAAATTTCTCTTTGTTTTAATGTTTTATTTTATAAAATGATTTTGAGTTTAATTTTTATATTTATTTAAAGGATAATATCAGTTACATAGCATACGATTCATTGATACATGCAAACATTATAAATTTCTCTTTGCGTTCCCCTTGTAAATATTTATCTTTCTAGAGTATCGTCTTTTATTTAATTAAGCAAAGTAAATATAGATATGTTTTTAAAATATTAAATGATTTCGAGTAAGGAATAAGATTAGATAATGTTCTTTAAATAGTTTATCAAATATATTCTGAATCAATATTGTTTTTGCATATAATTGGCTTCATTTAATTAATTTATATATGCTTTCGTTTATGCATATTTCTGTGTTTTCTTAAAAGTTAAAAAGATTTGAATACAATAATTTAATTTTATTAAAAGGTTTTAGGTAATTGATTTTCCTGCTTCTGTTTATTTTATAACTTTATTAAGCTATGCAAGAACTTATTTAATCAACTTGGATATTATAATTTAGATTTTGAGATACTACTAGACATCTCGTTCCTAGAAAGGTGTCACTATATTATATTATACATACAGTTGTGAATCTTTAAAAAAATCTATATTACACATATGCCAATTCGTATAACATGAAAAAAAATTATCTGCATCCTCAGCATTATTTAAGGCAGCACAGTTGCGGATTATATTATTAAGTACTGAGATTTCGGATTAGATCATTAAATAATGTTACTGAGATTTTGACAGAAAATGCCAGTTCCGCACATCCTATTATTTTATTATTTAAGAAATAGAAACTTTCAAATTTTTTAAAAAGTCTCACAAAATATTTAATTTTTGAGATATTTTAATTATTTCAACTTAGTTTTATTTCTTGGATCATTTTCAACCAAAGTTTGGAGGTGAATTTCTAGTTATTGTAAAGCTTTAATAATTATTTTTTCCAGTTAATCGTTAAGCGAAAATTCTGAAAATATCTAGTTTGACAGCAACAAAATTAGAATTCTCATTTCTAAATCCAGATTCAATCTTATACAGCATAGATATGAAAGTATCAATGAAAAATATTAATGCTCTGATTTCAAGAGAAAGAAAACCGCAGGGAATCGAAAATTGGCATCAATTAAAAGAAAAACAAACTTGGGGGAAAAAAAACCTTTAAAATTTGTAACGAGTCAATCGAAAACTAATAATGCTACGGAGATTTAAATTTTTAAACTTAAATTTACCAACTTCAAGAATGCACATAAACAATATTTAAATTCAATTTAAGTCAATAAATTTTTATTCCAATTCTTAAAGATTTGTACAACATTCGTAACACTGGCAAAGACAACAATTGGTTTCCTGGCTTAATATAAACTGAATAGATGCATAAAAGTTTTGAACACAACACACGCCAGTAAATTTATGTTAACTTACTAAAATTAAAATAGAAATTTTTATATATAAAGTCTTCTAATTTCTTCTCAATTTAAAATGCCACAAATGAGTTAATTTGACTTTTTGTTGCACGACTTCACTTACAATAACCATAATAAAACAGTATGATACGATGGTGAATTTTTTACTTTTAACCTCAAAATTTGTATTCAAAGCAATTATAAACTGAAATTTCACACTAGTCTATGCAGAAAACCGATTTTCAGAATTTCAACCATCTCTTTAAAATACTATGTATTTTACTAACTCTGCAGCATTCGGCCTTGTCATTTTATGAGCATAAAAGTGAAACCACAAGGCATTAGAATGCAAACCATCTAAGTGAACAGAAAAACAATGTGTAATAATTAACATCGATCATGAAAAGTTATAATTATTTGTAAGGTAATAATGAAAATTCCAAATGAATGCAGAACATAAAGATAGAGAAATTGAGATATGAAAGATGATAACAATTTCCCCCTAAGGAATTGATTTCATGAAAAATATTTTTAACTAATTAACTTGAATAATAGAGATTTGCTTTAGTAATGAAAATTGAATTAAACTTGTCTCTTCTATAAATAGCTTGAAATACCTTTAAAACTGTATAGATATGAAATATAACATTTGGTGTTACGATTTTCAACTACATAGGGAAGGAAAAATGCAAAAAAAAAGGATATTTTTTGCATTTCTATGGTATTTCGTAGCGTTAAGAAAGAATTCAAACGAATGTGTTTATACAAAAAAAAATTATTATTCTCAACCCAAGTGCAAACATACAATTTTTATAAACACGGATATTCTGCTATAATTTATCTTTGAAAGGCAATTTATGTCCAAAAGAAAATCCTGATTGGTTGAACACTTTAAAATTAAGTATATTATAGTTTATTTCCTTTTGAATAATTTTATATGAATATGCATTTTGGAATAACGATGTAACAAAATTACTACTTCTCTAGTGGACTAAAATTATATAATCGTTAGTGACATTTTCACATTTTGCTTTTACATCAGTGAAAATATGAAAGTGAAATTTTATTGAATTTGAAGTACTAATGTTTTCACTCAGATTTTCATTATTCCTACTGATCTAGCTCGATAATGTAATGAAATATTCCATGGTACAACGGTTAATCGATGAAAATTCATGAGAGAAATTATTCTAAACTTAGCATATTCTCATAATCAATATAGAAGGATAAAACAGTCTGATAAAAATTTAAAAATTAGAACAAACAAATATTTTAATCATCCATCATATTTCTCTCTTTTTTGCATTTGTAGTTTGAAAGTTTTAATAGAGTACAATTAAACAATAACTATGCTTGTAAAAATACTTTCCATATGTTATTTGAAGAAACATTCTAAAAATTGATTATTTCTTTATCTTTTTACCTTGTGTATTGTTAATTGTGTTTCTTTGTATTCGGAAACAAATTAATAGCTTTTAATGACCTTTGAACTCTATTTTCATCTGTATGCAGTTATAATCGTATTTACATATTTTTCATCCAGTGCATTAACTTTGTTAAATGCATAGCTTTTGGAACACTTTAAAGTGAAACGTTTTTGACTAGAAAGATTCGATCCCCACATATCAAAAATTAAAAATCATATGCATTATATTAAAGTATTCTAAAATTTTGACTAGTAATCGTGATATAATAATTATGAGTCAAATAAGAAAACATGTATTGATTATAAAATAATGGATAATAAATTATTATGTAAAATAATGATAACTAAATTTACCGCTTTTGCAATTAAGTAAAATGAAGTGAAACTTGCGAGCATTATTCTGGTTTTTACCAATCCATTAACTTTTTAGTTTTGTGTCAATTAAAGTTATATTACATAATATAAAATTTTAACTCATTGAATTATTGAATGAATACATATATATTTATCAGCTGAATATTTTTGCATTCCTTTATTTAATATCTATATATTTATCATCTGACACTTTAAAGTGGAACATCCACGTAACGCATACTCACGACAACACTTAAACTTCTATTTTTTTTTCGACAACAGCTTTAGGAAGTTTCTGTTTCCTGAATCTGGACAGAAAATTATAAATCTGGTTTTCTGAGGAAGAAGATTTCCCGAAAAGTAATATGCAGAGACATGGTAGCCGATATAAAAAACACGAATGCGAATTTACGTGATTTCGATCATTTTTCATTTTTCGAGTATGGGAATAAAACCTTTCGTATTTTTGTCATACTTCACAAGAAGTTGTTGAGCTTGGAAGATCACGACCGATTCGTTTCATTTTGTCGAAAAACTTTTCTTTCCCAGATAGCATCTGATGTGTACGTGAATACCAAACCTAAAACATTCCCCTCTGAGTTTTTGTTTGACAACAGGTGACCCTTTTCAAATAGAGCAGAATTGAAAATAAATCGTCAATCACACGGAAAAAATTTCTTACAATTCGAATAAAATATCCTTTTGATAAAATGAAGGAGCTCAAATCTGATTAAAAAATATGTATTATTTAAAAAATTGGAATTTTGAAATTTTTCACTTGAAGGTCCAAAAAAAGGACATATCTAGAAAAGAGAGTTGGACGTTTCAAAACCATATTTACAAAGTTATTCGGAAATTATTTTCAAAACAATAGCTACATTTTCATTACAACTGTTTCAAAATAAAAATACATTATTGTACTTTGAATTTTTCTTAATATTTCCAGCATTAAGTGTTTTCAGCTTTAGTTTTTTAGTTTAGTTTAGTTATATTAACGTCCCGTTTAGAGCAACACGAGGGCTATTTTGGGATGGGCCTCGTAATTTTGAACCATGGTCAGATGACGAGGACGACACCTGAAGTGGCACCCCCCTCTCCACACCACACCACACCAGCGGGAGGACGTTTGGCCTGACAGATTTAACGTGCAAGAGACCCCCTCACACGACGGATCTTCGGTGGAATCGAGTCTCGAACCTGAAACCCTCCGATTTCGAAGCCGAGACTTTACCACCAGGCCACCGCGGCCCTCAAGTGTTTTCAGTGTTTTTAAAGTAATTAAAAATATAAACAAAATTATTCACAGTATGTTGCCAAAATTTCTGCAACATGCCTTAAAAATTGCACGCATATTTTCATGAAGTTTGTCTATTGACCTATTAAAATATCAATTTTTTCCTTTTTCCTTAAAGTTCAGATTAGTTCAGAGAAAAATAAAATATGGGTAATGAATTTCGGAGAGTCTGTGTGATGAATAGACTATTTATGTAAGCCTATTAATAAACAATTCTAGTACTTTTTGTTTTGTATTTAAATTTCGACATATAATACAGAAGAACACATAAAACTTAATGTGTTGTAACTAACATAAACGAAAAACACACAATTCAATAAGTGACCAAAAACTATTAATGGTATATTTATCCAATCGGCAATCAAATGTAAAAAGTTCACTTTTTTACAAAAAAAAAAGACTAAATTTAATTCTTTGAGGATATATTATGTATTTATTAAAAGTTTTCTTCGAATTTCGGTTTTCTTTTCTTCGGTTTCATTTTTAAAATATATGTTCATTCCGACCAATCAGATTTATCTTTCACAATGATTAAAAATGCATTTCCATAGAAAATTTAATAAAAATTTACATTTACATTTTGCATTCAACTTTGACTAGTTTTATAATTTCATTTCATAAATAAGTATGTGTATTCAGCACTTACTTGTAAGTGCATATCGTTTAGTTCATTTTATATATCTTATTATTGTCTTATGGCAATATCTAATACAACCTTTAAGCTACAAATAATATAAAAGTTTGGAAAATTGTGTAATAAAAGTTTACTTGGATGACAATATATTTTAAAAAACTATTTTAATTAAAAAACTCACTTTAAACTCCTACTGGTAATAATAATAAAATACAAAATAATAACACAGATGGTATTTTTACATCCGTTACTTTGTGGCATTTAATAACTTGTAGAATATCAGATTGTATTGAGAAGAAGCGCATTAAAGTGTTAAAAAACTAAAAAATAAAATATATATATTTTTCTTAATTGCAAAATAACAATTTTATAAGCTAAAGAAAAATTTATCTATTATAACATCTGGTATTTAGATTTATAATTATGACATATTTATATGGCATTTACTGAAACTTACATGCACAAACATTAAATTATGAAATTAAGGTTGCTTTTTTGCATGACAAAAGCAGGATGAGTGTAACACTCATTACATAAAACAAATTCCTGATTGCGTAAAATAAAAAAGAGTCAGTACTCTTTAGTAACAATTAAAATGTATTTAGTAATAATTAAAATTAATGAAATGTTAATAACTTCATCCTGAGCCATTAAGTCAAAAACAACATATCGAACCGGAAATCTTTCTAGATTGAAATAATTATTATATTTTTTGTAATCATTGGAAAAATAACAAGAAAAAGGATTTCTCGCCGTGATTAACTGTCTTCGATGGGTGGATAATCTTGCTTGATTATCTATATATTGGATAATTACAGACAATTTTTTACGGCTAATGTTTTAAATACTTCATAATTCTAGTAATTTGAAAATTTCTATATTTGTACATTCTACTTTATTATATATATTAAAATGCTGAACATAAACTATAAATTATATTATATTTATAAATTAACAAAAATTATAATTATTAAATTAATCATTAATTTAATAATAATATTTTTTAATAATAATAATAATAATTATTAAATTAATATAAATTATATATATTACTATATTAGTCAAAATGTATTTTGTATACATTTTGTCTTGTGTCTTTTTATATTACTAAATTAATTACAAAATGTATTTAATATGTTTATAATATTTTTTAGTGTTGCATACTTTGAGATATTTAAAACTTTGATCGAGATTGTTTTAAAATAAAGAAACTTTCCTTTTTGAGCCTTATAGGATTTCCTTCAATCAAAAATAAAACAATTTTCACTATTCAAAAGTGGTTAAAAGAGGGCTACGGTGCTCTACCTTTAAATTCACGATTTAAATGTTTACGATCTGAGGTTTCAAGATACGTCACCTTAAAAATCCCATTGTTTAAAACCAGTTAAAT